>PVKE010003943.1:0-53877 GCA_004027555.1 Craseonycteris thonglongyai
GTAGAACATCACAGTATTGGGATGATGGAATAGCTCAGTGGTTGAGTGCTTGCCTTGTAAGCATGAGGTCTGGGGTTCAATTCCCACTCTGGCCCAAGCTACCTTCATGTGCTGAACTGTGGTACAACTGGTAACCGTCATGATGGCTCAGCAGTGAAGGTTGTTGACTCCCACACAGGAGGCCCTCTATGTGGTTCCCACCCTATGCATCCCCACGTCCACTTACATGGAATGAAACCATGTCATAACTAATGATGTACAACTATGGAGACTGCTCTAAGCCCTTCTCTCTTCTCTCTCTCTCTCTCTCTCTGTATCACTCTCTTGTTGCTTGAAAAATAATAAATCTTCAAAAAGTCACAACTACAGTTTTCTTGTGAGGGTACTATAAATGTAAAAATTTAGTTCTCTGCCTGGCATATAGTCAGCATTTAAAATTATTAGTCTTTTTAGTAGTCTCCCAGGCAAATATATCTCCATAGTTTTCAGTTGACTCACTATTGAGTATATTTTTATATTAAATTAGTAAACACAGATTTGTTAAAAAAATTTTTTAAGGTATAGATAAATATTTTTTCATAGTTCTTTCTTATAAAGACAAAGTATTAACTCTCCTGTAGTACCCTGCCAAAATGCAGTGCCTACATATAACCACTATGTCTGCTGTTCAGTTAAATCAGCATTTTTTATTTATTTTCTCACATTTTTATTCAATTCATTAAACCATTGGACAGTTGTTTTGATTTAATCATTATGATACATTTAATGAGGTATACTCTTATTTAAATTAGTATATTTAATTGCATTATTAATGTTCCACTTATAAACATCAATCTACTAATTTCTTATTCTATTGCCCCTAATTAAAAGATTTTCAATTTTTAAAAACTTTCTTTTATACACAATTTAACAAATTCTCTTTTAATTTTTATCTATTCCAGATTAAAAAACAAACAAACATGTTACTATTCTATTATTCAAAATAATCGATACATCTACACCTATTTATTGAGTGATTTGTATGAGAAAATTATTACTTTAGAAGCTCTAGCAAAGTCATAATTAAACATATCTTGGACCACTGCCTTCAGGGTCTTATAATTTAATAACAGAAACGGGTCTCTTAAACCCAATTTTCTTAGTCCAGACCAGTATCAGCAAGTTTTAAAAACTTACACTTGCTTAAACAACCATTTTTCTTTAACCAGAATATTCATGCTTCCTCATATAATAGTTTATGCTTTCCAAAGACTTTTGTATGTATCATTGCATCACATTTTCTCAAGAATCCTGTGAGAAGAATTATACCCACTTCACCAGTTGATAAATTTAACTTTCTGGACCTTAATGACTAAACCACATGTTATTATTTGCTTCCAAAGAGGAATAGTTATCAAGACATTTTCCTTTTAATGTCTCTATACCTGCAAAAACAAGAAGGATTATAATTTGAGTGGTCATGATCAAGTACAGAGATCCAAAAGGACACATAAGATTAAGGTCCTCCCTTATTTCTTTCCATTCTGAGGGGAAAGGGCCAATAACTACTCAATCAAAGAATGATCTTCAGGAATTCTGGGATAGCTCAACAGGTTGAGTGCTTGCCTTGTAACTACGAAGTCTTGGATCAAATCCCAGCTCCAACCTGTGCAAACCCATATGCTGAATTGTGGCAAAACTGGTAACCACCATGATGGGGCATAGTGGCAAAGGTTATCACCTCTCATTTGGGAGGCCTGCAGTTTGGTTCTTGCCCTGCATGACCCCACATCTAAGTGTGTGGAATAAAACTGTGTCACAACTAATGATGTAGCAACTATGGAGACTGCTCTGGGTCCTCTTCTCTTCTTTCTCTCTTCCTCTCCCCTTCTCTCAAACAATAAAATAAAGCTTAAGAGAAAAAAGATCTTTCTCTCCTTCTTCACATACATATAGCATGAATATTAACTTGACCATGAGAAGTTTAATATCATAATTTCTAAACAAGTATCTACATCTTAATTCAGTTTGATGTCTGGCACTGCTTAAGTGACTAAGGAGTTGCAGTTTGAACTCTTACTCAGTCTATGTGATGAACAGAACTGCTGCATTTTTTGTTTAAACACCAAACTTGTTTTACAAGTTTATTTTTCAGTCTCCAAATGAAACAGAGACAAATGAAACATGTCTTGTGAACTCTCCTACTGACCATTCTTAACAACATCAAAGCCAGGCCAAGTCTCAGGACCCCATGTGCTGATTTTAAGTTAATTAACACTGGAAAGCCCCAATGCCCTAGTCAATCAAAAAATGTATAGTGTATACTTCTGACTTCACTTTACTTACTGCCCAATCCCCATTCAAGGTTGGCTCACTGCCTATTTTGCCTTTAAAAACTTTGTCCCACCTCTCCCTCTTTGGAATGTACTTTTTGTTTATGTTAAAACTACATCTCCTTGGTTTGAAAAGCGTATATGACCAAAACTCTTTATTGTGTCCAAGACAGGTTTTCTAGAATTTTTGTTGAAAACCCATAACCATAAGTCTCTTAAAAAACAATGCAGTTTTTCTCTCTCTGCTTATTTTTTGCCTGGACCATCTATGTACTTCAACATCACAGGTTACAGAATATTATTAAGAAAAACAATCTTCAGATTTCAGAATTTTAATATTTTAGGAGAGTAATATACTACATATAACAAGGCATCTAGGCCATTACCCCTCACAAGGTAATTCAATGTAAATAATGTGGAGGTTTGCCCAGTGATGTTTAATTAATGTATTACCATTTCTTCACAAAAAAGTAAGTATGTTTATACTAAGTAATACTTTCAGTAGTTTTAATCAGATTTAGACTAAATACTTATGTCACAAACTTTGGAAAATACTTTGTTACTAAGAATTTTTGGTTCTAGAGTTATTGAGAGACTGTGGTCCTAGAACCTTAAATTAAGGGGTAGACTGGCTGAAATTGACAGAAGCCAGCTTTCATCTGAAACTTAACCTAATGCTCAAATCCAACTCCTTAAAGTAACTAGTCCACATTAAGCAATATATTGTTATTTTAATTCTCTGTGCCTTAAATCAATTAGATGGAGATGGATGGCACATATTTGAGATGGCTTTCTGCTTTCTTATTATCACTGAAGAAAATGCCAGTAGATTGGTTCTCTCAAAAACTACTGTTTGTTTGGTTTTGTTTGTTTGTATTAGTTATAAGTTCTGTCAAAACTACTTTAAAAAATTTTAGTTACAGAAATAGGTAGAGAACCTAAAGTTTATTTTAGTATGAACTTTCTTCTCTCTTATTTAGCTACCATTATAGATCACATACTTTTTTTTTTCACTACCTACGCTAGTGAACTATTTCTATTTCATGCTTGGGTAAGTTGGTTTTTGAGAATAACTTTTAATTAACATTCTCTCCTATTTCCCCAAAGATTTTATTTGAAACTTTATTCAGCATAATTTGACTCTTCTGGCTACTTAATCTATAATTATCTTTACATTTGGCATCTTTGCTACCATGCACTCTAATTATTTTTATTTAAAATTTGTCCAGCAAACCTTTATTTGTAGCTAGCATGAGTATGAAATTACACAGTAACCTCACATAAAATGCTGTCATTGCTTTATATCTTCTTTTCCTTCTCTTTCTTTTCCTGTCCTCCTCCTTCTCCTCCACTTCCTCCCCTTTCTTCTCCTTTTTCTCATCATTCTTTAACATTTAGCTTATTTATAATTTTTTTTTTTTGTATAAAAAGTGATCTTCATCAATGAGATGTAAATCATGGCTTTTGTATTTAACTTGGTATTCTCAGCACTTAAAAGAGTTCCTAGAATATAGGATACTCAGAAAAAATATTTAATGTTTCAGGGAACTTGCACATACCTAGCACCTGCTATATGCAAAGCTCTTACAAGTATTTTGTGTATAGTATTTCATCTATTTATAATTTTCAGAGTAATTCAAATCCTATTATAAGATTTACATTGTTAATAAAAAATATGGCTTAACTTATATATTAAAATATAAAATATTTTAAAGCTAACAATTTTTTTAAATAAGAAAGGAATTGGAGATAGGGAACTTATTTGTTTTTGCATTCCAAACCCTTGGTATTTAATATGCATAGGTGCCTAGAATAAGGTATTGAATTCTCCTTTTCTCAAATCAATATTTATTAATTAATTATCTACTATACACCAGTTATTATAAAAAATTCAACTTTAGCTTTATCCTAGATCACAGGGTTTTAATGGTGAGAATAAAAAAAGCTTTTTATAATTTTAAAAGAACTTTGGTAGAAAAAAGCAGGAGACAAAATTCAATTTTATTGTTTTATTTAAAGAAAAAAATAAACTGGAAGGAAAGAAGACATATTGAAGGAAGACTGTATAGTCTCTGATTTTGCATTTAATATATGGTGCTGTTTCTTTGATTGCCAGGATTGACAACTCCAGGAATCAAGGTGTGGAAACGATAAAAGCACCACTTAACTATTATCCTTAGTGATACTTTAGCAAAATTTTTGCTTCTTGTTTATACAACTGTATGTCTTGCAGACCTATACGTCTTAGTTTTAGAGAAAACAGTGCTTCCATCAGGAGTTGTGACAGTGATTTCACTTGAATTGGAAGTTGAGACTGCCACCTGGTTACTTTGAGCTTTTCATGACTCTGAATCAAGAGGCAAAGAAGGAAGTTGCTGTGTTGGCTGGGGTGATTGATTCTAACTACCAGCAAATGTTGGATTACTACTCAATGGAGATAAAGAAGAGTATGTCTGGAATATGAGAGATGTCTTAGGGCATCTGTTAGTGTCACTACATAGGTCTGGACCAAATTCCAATATGTGAAGGGGGGTGATTTCCCCACATACCACCAAACAATGCTCAGAACACAAGTTGTGTATCTTACCGTTCAACATAATTCTGATACTATACACCCAGAGATAAGATCAGATAAAGAGCTTAGTCCTGCAAGGCTGTCCTCCACCTCAGATGGTAGTCTAAAGTCCAGGGTGTTGCCTGTACTTCTGACCAACTGGTCATAAACCAAATATTTCCACAACTCCCTAAGTTTAATCAAATTGCTAGAGTGGCTAACAAAACCCAGAAGACTAATTTACTTACTAGTTTACCAGTTTATTAAAGGATATTGAAGACAAATCAACACCCAGATAAAGAGAGACATAGGGTGAATTCCCCCCACCAAAAAATAAAAAAAGCTTCTCTTTTCATTGAGGTTGGGGCCCAGCACAGTAGCACATAAAAACATTATGGTTCTCCAACATTGAAGCTCTCCATACCCTTCTCCCCCACACCCAACCCCAGGGAAACTTGATACATAGACATGATTGATGAAATCATTGGTCATTGGTGATTAATTTGACCCCTAGCTTCTATTCCCTCATGGAAATTAGGGTCTTCAAGTTCCACCCCTCTTTTCAAGGTCTGTTCTCTTGGCATCCAGTCCCCATCCATGGTGCTTTTTGAAAGTCTCCTCATTAACATAGACACAGTTGTGGTGGAAAGGGACTTGTTATGAATAAAAAGACATGCATTTTACCTTTATGGCTCTGAAGAATTTTCAGAATTTAAAGACAAGAAACCAAATATGACAAAAGATGCTCTTATCACACACACACACACACACACACACACACACACAAAACCTCAAATGTTTTGAGAGTCATAATACAAGAATTGTGGACAAAGAACAAATATATATGAAAAATACATATTCATAATATGAATGACCAAACATATCCCTTATAAGTCACAATCTCTCCATTACCATGCTTTATGATTAAAATCAATGGAAAGCTACAAAAATCTAAGGATGCTGGTATAGCAGGTTGAGTACTTGTCTTACAACCTTGAGGTCCCAGGATCAAAACTTGACCTCAGTCAAGCAAACCCATATGCTGAACTGTGGCACAATTGGTGACCACCGAAATGGCAATGAAGGTTCTCACTTCCAGTGTGGGAAGTCCCCAGTTCTGTTTCCTCCCTGTGTGGCCTCACATCCACCTTTAGAATGAAACTATATCACAACTAATGATGTAATGCTATGGAGACCGCTATGGGCTCTACCCCTTCTCTTTCTCATTTTCTCTCTATTTCTTTCACCTTCTCTCAAAACAATAAAATAAATCTGAACTAAAAAAATAAATCAACAGCAATTTAGTTCAGGTATGATTACTAATAACACAAACCCTTCAGAAATAAAGATTTGTGACAATGTTCCAAATAAATAACCACAACCAGATAAGGTAATTATAAAGAAAAAAATGAATTAAAAGTGTGTGGTAGAAATGGTACTTAACAAAACCATCTATGGCTAAGTGACCAGTTACAAATATGATCTCTGTAATCATCATGAGTATTTCCTCATTTTGTCATAAATCTGTGTGTGACAATTGTTTATTTTCATCTTCTTCTGTTTTCATATTATGTAACATAAGATAAATTAATTTTGCATCATAGTATTTTAGTATATTTTTTTGCATTTATGTATCTTTAATTGTATATTATTTGATTTAATTTATTTTATTGCAGGAAAAGGGTAAACATCACACAACAACTATACCTGTTCTATAGAAGGGGTTAGTGTGTTTTCAGTTGTATGCATAATAGTTGTAGAATGTTAGACTAAATAAATACTTTGTTATTGTCTTTACTTGGAGATTAAGTATGATTTAAGGAGATGTGTAAGTTTTCCAGTTCACAACAGGTAGACTTCTGATGGTTAGTTTATGTCTCACTCCACTAGCTACAGAGTACCTACATTATATATTATTTCCGACTGTGTGTATGAGGGCAATTTCAGATATTATTAATATTTAAATTGATGGACTCATAAAGTAGTTTGTTCTTCCTAATATTGCTAAGCTTGATCTAATCCATTGACAGCCTGAATAAAACAAAAGGTGGAGGACACCTATGTTTATATTTACCCCTTTTTTTCCTACCTCACTGCTTGATGGAACAGTTCATCTCATCTGCTGCTCAGACTGGGATTCACATCATTTTCTTCCCTGTGTCTCAGGACTTCATCTTCAGACTGAATTGCACTACCAGCTTTCCTAAGTCTTCAGCATCCAGATGGTAGATGAAGGGACTTTCCAACCTCATTAATCATATCATGTAAGCCAACTCATTCCAGCCATTGCCAATATTATGAGAATGCTTACATGACTGGATACTTTCCAGACAGCTCTTTATTTATATATATATATATATATATATATATATATATATATATATATATATATATATATATATCTCCTATATCCTGGTGGTTCTATTTTTCTCAATCAATATTTATTTATTAAACAGCTACTTTATAACAGTTATTTTCAAATTTTCATTTTATTGTGAATTACAGGGGTTGAATGGCTGTGAATTAGAAATAAAGTTTGTCCATAATTTGGGAACGATTTGTGGTAGAAAAAGGCAGGCAACAACTTTTACTATTTTAGTATTTTATCCATTCACAGAGTGAACTGTAAACAAAATGATTACACATTGGAAAGTGTGGACAAATCTCATTTTTTTCATGTTGGTTTTGCAATGATTGCTTTATTATTTTGTTAAAGGGGAGGAACAAAAATTATTTTTGAAGATTTATTTTACTGTTTTTGACACAAAGAGAGAGATAGAGACGGAGAGAGACAGAAATAATGGGTAGAGCACAGAGCAGTCTCCATAATTGTGCATCATCAGTTTTCAACATGATTTCATTCTACACAGGTGGGAGGGGGCCACACAAGGCAGCAACCAGGCTGGGGGCCTCCCACATGGGAGGCGTAACTCCTCAAGCTGAGGTCTGAACTGTATGCCTTCCACATGGGAATCTCACCCAGGCCAAAACAGAACTGGGGGCCTCCCACCTGGACAGCACGTCTTAGTTCAGCATATGGGTCTGCATAGGCGGGGTCTGGGACTTGATCCTCAGCCACTAGGCCTGCAAAGTGAGCCCTTAACCTGCTGAGCTATCCTGGATTCCCAGGAACAAGAATTGTAACTGCTTGTAGCTTTACCTACCTATGATGTCTCAGGTACCTTGAATATGTCATACAGGTTTATAATAACTAAAACCTACTGAGCACCTTATATATCAGACTCAAAGTTATCAAAATCTTGGCCATGGTGTCCTGAATTATCAGTGGCAGAGCCAGAGCTATATTTTAGCAATGTGGTTTCAAAAAAAGAAAGCCAAATCACTATGGAATATTTTTTCTAGTACAAAAGTATAAGGCTCATGAGATTACAAACTATTATTTGTTTACTGCTATGGCCCATGTAATTATGTAGTTCCTGCTTATATATTAAACACTCAATAAATCTTATTCATTAAACATATATTAATGTTCTTCTAAGTGTACACCCTATTTGAAAATGTGTGACAACAGTCATCAAAAAATTGAAACAATGTTTCTTTGTGAAACAATGTTAAAAGTATGTAGTCACAAAAGTATTTAATTTCAAAGTGTGACAAGTAAGAGAACAGAATGGTCAATGAAGTCATATAAGGGTGTAACAGAAAAACTTGCTTGTGTCTTGGGCTTCAAGTACAGTTTCTTTGAAAAAGAAATGTCTGTATTGAAAATAGAAGCATGAGTAGATAGATGCCAAATATGTAGAGAAAATAACTTAGGACAGAAAACCTGAGATGTGGAGATACACGTCCAGTGTGAGGAATAAAAAGAAAGATCACAATAGACAAAGTATTACAGAAGTATATGCCTGAAACCTATGTAATTTTTAATAACCAATGTCACCCTAAAAAAATTAACAATAAAAAAAGGAAGATCACAGTAATTTAGTGTGAAAGGTGTAGAAAAATGTGTCAGAGATATAGCTTCAGAAGCAAAGTCAGTCATGGATAAGCAAGGTTTCATGGATTACGTAAATATTCTCATATTTATTTTAAAGGCAGTATACCACCATTGGAGATACGTAAGTGGGGAGATGACTATTAAGACTGTGAAGAGTCTATAGCAGGAGTGCCCAAACTTTTGGCTTTCCTAGTTTACATTGGAAAATAAAGAATTGTCAGGGAAGCCGGGATGGCTCAGTGGGTTAAGTGCTCACTTTGCATCCCCAGGGACCGAAGATTGAATCCCGGCCCCCGCCCTCGTGGACCCATATGCTGAACAGGGAAGTTCCCCAGTTTGGTTTTCATCGGATGAGACCTTGGCCCAGTTCCTGCCCTGTGCAGCCCCGCGCCTGCTTGTGGAATGAAACTATGTAGAAAAACCATTAATTTGCAACTATGGAGACTGCTCTGGGCTCTTCCCCTTCTCTCTTTCTCTCTGTCAAAAAAAAAAAAAAAATGGGAAAGCCGGGATGACTCAGTGGGTTAAGCGCTTGCTTTGAAGCCCTGAGGACTGAGGATCGAATTCTGGCTCTGGCCCAGGAGGACCCACATGCTGAACTGGGGTGTGCTTCCTGAATGCAGTGAGGCCCCCAGTTTAGTTCAAAAACAAACAAACAAAATTGTCTTGGAACCACACATAAAATACACTAACAGTAGTGTTAAAATTTTTTCAAAAATAAAATCTCATAAGGTTTTAAGGAAGTTTAGGAATTTGTGCTGGGCCATATTTAAAGCTCTTCTGGGCCACATGGGCTGGCAGGCTGCAGGTTGGACAAGCTTGGCCTAAACCCTAGTTTTATCCTACTTGTAACAGGTTGACCTGTCAGTTTCATGAATGGTAACAGAACATAAACAGTGCTTTAGCATTGCTCACAACAATAGTAATAGTGGTTCAGCATTTGTACCAGGTCTTCAAAATTCAGTCCCGGGGAAGCCGGGATGGCTCAGTGGGTTAAGCGCTCACTTTGCAGCGCTGAGGACTGAGGATCAAATCCTGTCCCCAATCCGTGCAGAACCATATGCTGAACTAGGGAGTTCCCCCAGTTCAGTTCTCTCTCTGTCTCTGTATCTCTCTCTCTCTGTCAAAAAATTAATAAAAAAAAATAACTTCAGTCCCATACAGTGATGCAAAGGGAGCCAGGTGATACCTGTTTTCATGGCACTGTGCCTTTAATTAGGATATTGGTCTTTTATAATTGACAGTAAGCCAGCCAGACCTTTGATCCAGAGGTAGACAGTTTCTTTGTTATATGAGATAGTAAAGTAACTCTCCATTTTCTTAGTATGTATGTGGTGGGTGGGGAGGAATCAGGGTGGGGTATCTCTATCTTTCAAGGCTACTTTCTCTACAAATGTCTTTGATAAGATAGTCCAGAAGGTTCTCAATGCACTTTCTCACAAGTTGAGTGAAAATGTGAGAGATCATAACTTTTTTTCTCTAACAATGTCTTTATAAAATTAAATTTGTTACAAAAGTAAACATGAAGACATTATAAAACAATTGCTTTGTTTCTTTAAATCAAGTCTTCATATAAATTATCCATGTTTTACCAGCCGATTACCACATATATTTAAGAGTCAACTGTTTTAAGTATAGTTCCCAAACAGATAAAATTATAAACACTTTAAACTACTTATGTGGCTTCACATTTGCATATGTTATTGAATAATCATACTAGTATTTCTCATAAAACTAAATACAAAAAATACAGGAGTCAGTTGTCATTCTTAAATGCACTATCCAGTACTACTGAATCACTAATCAGAAGTATAAGTACTATGTCTTAAATTAAAGTCTTGTTTTATTTTTAAGTACTTTTTTTTTCTTTATAAATGCCCACACAATTTTAATGCCTGGAAATTCTTTAATTCTAAGAGATACAGATGGAAGTTTATAGAAGTTATTTGAAAATTATTAACAACTATTAATTCTCACATATTTTTATCTAAAGTCAGTTATAAAAAATTATTTGTTGGCATGCTAGGATGGATCAACTGGTTAAGCGCTCGCTTCGAAACCCTGGGGTCCGAAGGTCAAATCCCAGCCCTGGCCTGTGCAGACTCATATGCTGAACTGGGGTGTCTCCCCCAGTTCAGTTCTCACTGAGGCAAGATCTCCATGTGAGAGAGCCCTGGTTTGGCAGGAGGCTCCGGCCTGGTTGCTGCCCTGCCTTCCTACCCCACCCCTGCATACCTGTGTGGAATGAAACTGGAAAACTGATGACGGACAACTATGAAGATTGCTCTGGGTCCTCCCTCTTCTCTCTTTCTGTCTGTCTCTCTGTGTCAAAAACAATAAATCTTTTAAAAAATAATTTGTTATATGAGGCCAGATTCAGCAAATTTTATCTTTTTGAAATATATATGTTCTTAAACCATTTGTATACAAAGCAGTCTTTTTTGTTGCTGTTGGTGGTGGGGTTTTATTTGTTTGTTTGTTTTTGTTTATAACCATTAATCCATTTGGCTTTTAGACACTTGAAGTAAAAAGTCCTTGAAAATTTTTATTTCATTTACAAGTGTAATTTGTTTAAAAATATAATGGATGTTTCTTCCTTAAAATAGTTTGCATTAGAAAGGGAAATAAATGCTAATAGAATGGAAGCTACACTATTGGAAAAATCAACTCTGAATACATTCATTGTATTCAGACTATAAACTCACACAATTTAAAAAAACAAAAAAGAAAACAGATTTAGAAGGGAAGGAAATAGTTCAGCAAAACCAAAATTTTATTTTTAAAATTGGTAATTAATTTTATCATTGTTTGTAAGTATGTTTTTATTCCGTGGATTATTTGAGGTGGCTCAAAAGAAAAAAAATATATTTTAAATTAGCCTGGTGAAGTTATCAAAATAAAAATTAATTAATAAATAACTCATTTTTTTAATTTAATATTTTACTAGATTAATCTTTAAAACAAAAATAACTTATGTAATCATGTGTTAATTAGTTATAGTCATTTTTATTCCAAAAGAATATGTAAAACTTGAGAAAGTAATAATTGTCATGTGACAAAGAGAATATGATTACTATATAATAGGAATTATTACAGAAATGTAATATTGATCCCAGGGGGAAGAAAACTGGCCTAGGAGGGTAATAAACATAGTAAATTAAGATTGAGAAATACTGTTGTAGAGTATGTCAAAGATTCTTCACTATAGAATAAGCAGTTTTTAGAAATCAAAATATCTATATGTAAAACATAAAACACTATACATTAATATTTTCTTTGAGGTAGTTGTGACATATATAAGATGTACTTTTGCTTTGTTCTTTGTTTTGTTTTTAAGGAAGCTAAACTTAAATCTGTTACTAATCAATAAAAATAAACAACAACAACAACAAAATATATATACATATATCAAGGTTGTGAAATTTGGAATATATGATAGATACATAGATAGACAGGCGATTATTTAAAGGCATTACTTTACCCCTCCTCACCTGGTTTCAATGCTTTTTCAATGTGTAATATCTAGAGATAATACATTTAAAAATCTTATTAATTCATTGAGACTTGGATGAAATAAACTAATTTTATTAATTAAAACAAAACAAAAAACAACAAGCAGGTTGGATAAAAGTTATTTTAATGAGCTTTAATTTTTTCTACAAATGCACAATTCCATATATTCTTTTTTTGTAAGAAATTATAAACTCAATATTTTTAGTGAATCAACACTAAAATCCAGTAGTTAAAGTGAATCTCAGCAACATTTTTAGTATTGATAGAAACACACACCCAGAAGAGACATGCACACACATACATTTTTATATCAGTTATACTGAACAGGGTTTCCAAGATAATTTTTTTTGTGTTTTTCTTGTCCTAGTCTAAATAATTTTAGATTATATTTTGAGGTAAAAGTTAACATTGTTGCTTGTATTATTATATCTCTCCATACGATGTTCTATATTCCAGGGAGTAACTCATGAGTAGCCCACTGGTAGTCTATTCCCTAAAAGTTTCTTCCACAGTCCAACACTTAGTGCAAACAAATAACTTTTGATTTTTTTTATCCCTACACCCAGAAGACAGCAGTGAGGCAATAAATTAGAAAATGAAATTAAGATTAATGATGTAAGGAAAATGTAATGGCATATTTGTCTTTGTACCTCTTTTTAGTTTTGGTAATTGTAGTCTTCAATAAAACTACATCCTTGAGTTATATATACAAAGAAATGTACATTTTATTCAGGCATTAAAAAGCTTTAAAAGGCATTTATCCATATCCTGAAGGTCGTGTATGATGGAATAACAAGCAGCATAAAATTATGTGCTAATGCTGAAGTGTAAATGGTACTTAAAACTTGTGACCTGAGAAAGGTATAAGCACCCAGTGACTAAACTATGAGACAGGTAAACATAAAGTAAAAGTAAAGAAATCACCTTGTTTACCAGAATTTGTTTCAGAAAGCACAGTGCCATTTACGGTCTAGTTTTCTATTGGTAGTTAATGATAAATAGTATGGTTTGTTATTTAGTCAATCCTAAATTCCCATTGTTCTTGTACAAGATGGTACATTGAAAAAATAATACACTCTCTTTTTAAGATTGCTTTTCCATCAATGGCATAGCTGAGAGCTGGTCACTCAGGGTGAAGAAAGAAATAAAAGTAAGAGAACTTAAAGAATCGGTAAATGCTTTTTAATAAAAGTAAAGTTCCATGTAAATGATGCATGCTATTCTTATTAATTTTGCTTTTAACTGTAATTCATAAATAAAATCTTGATTATAGCTTTAGTTCAACCTAATGATTTGCACATAACTAGTAAAACATTTTAATTCTATCTGGAATTTGATTCTCTATAGGTAAATATCCCTTTGAATAAATGACTAATATGATATCATATATCTGGAACAGTCCATATTGTACTTTCCAAGCAGAGCTAAATCTGTTCCTTTGACATCACTTTAAGGGTAAAAACACTTCAAAGATATATGCTTGCTTTGGAAATACTTTTTCTTCTCTACATGACAATCAGACTGCATCCAGGAACTTGCTGTTCTTCTAATAATTACTCACCTTGCTGCTGTTCACATTTAGGAAAAAATAAAATAAAATAAACTGCTGTGAAGAAATATCTGCAGTATTCTGGCATAGAAAATAAAATACTTTTTTTCTGGCAGTAATCTTCTCATTGTGATTTTTCAATTGGCTTCTGTTGGCTTACTATTGAAAAATGAAATTAGGACCCAATGTGAGCAATGTATTTTTCTTAAAAATTATTAATACAGAAATCAATAAACTTCCAGTTTGGTATATGAGTAATCCAGAGTATCATTGGCCTTAAGAAACTGAAGTTGACACTGACACTATGTAGGACAGCTGCTCCTTCCCCTGAAGGGGTCCTGTGCATTTCTTGGCAAAGACAGAGAACTTGGATAACACAAAAAAGGAAAAGCCTATGCTTACATAATGACAAAATAACCAGAGAATTATGTCAAAAATAAAATCAATTCACAAAATAAAATTGGTACCACAGCAAGAAATAATATACTTTAAATGGCTTTAATAGTTTATAACACAAATCTTCAAACTAATCTATAACAATAAATACACATCATAAATTTTGACATGATTCACACTTTATCATATTATTTTGAAACTGTTAATTGTGGAGATGCTTAAAAATATGTTCCTTTTTCTCATCCCATTGCATTCTTTAGGGCTTAATATAAAATTAACCATTTTATCCACTTATTCAATAAATAATGATCTGTTACAGTAGGATGGACCCTTGATAAGGATGAAAAACTTATAAGTGAAAAATATTGACTCTTGCCTAAAAGACTGTTATAACTATCATATAATGTTTTATGGAAGTGTCATGTCTCATATACATGAGGGCTATCTGGGAAGTATATGGCCATGTAACCATTCTCATTGTATTGACAATGGCTGGATTTCCCACCCCACCCCCCCTTTTGACAGCTCTTGTATACCTTTCTATAAAAATAATTCAAATTGTCTGTTAACAATCCTGGTTTATTTATAATGATAGGCAGAAAATTTAAAAATAAAGACCAGATCTCTTTTGGTATAGCAGCTGACAGCTGCTATATTTTTAAAGTTTAATATTGATATGACAAATAAATCCTCAATAGTGGAGCCTGTTCTGAACAAGACAAAACAGTGTAATGAAGGGAACCCAATAAAAAGCATACCCTGGTTAATAATGGCCTACAATGATTTTGTAAATATGAAGCAAGATAAAAAAATTATAAATAAAAAACATTGGAAATTCATGCCTACACATGTATTTAAAGCTAAAATAAATTAATAGCATTATTAGAAGAATGGTGAGGTATACAGAATAATGTACTTTTCCCTCAAATATGTTTATCTTTTAATCTTTAGAATTTGTGAATATGTTGGGTTATATGGCAAAGGATAACTGAGGTTGTAGGCATAATTGAGGTTGCTAATCAGCTGACCTTAAAACGGTGTAGAATATTCTCAAATATTTAGTGGGCCCAGTGTAATCACAAAGATCTTTAAAATTGGAAGGAACAGGCAAAAGAGTGAGAATGCAAAAGATGCCAGAGTGAGAAAGAATTATTCCAACATTGTCAGCTATGAATACTGGGAAATGGGACTGTAAGCTTAGGAATGCAGATGGTTTCTAGAAGCTAGAAAAGGCAAGGACAAAAATTTTACCCTGGAACCTCCAGAAAGAAGATAGCCCTGCTGACACTTTATTTTTTTTAACTCAGTCAGCCCATTTGAGACTTCTGATTTCCAGTACTGTAAGATAATACATTTTTATTTTAAACCACTAAGGTTTATGGTATTTTTATTTGTCAGCAGTAAGCGCAAACTAATACAGATAGGTTTACCAGAAAAACAAGTTAGTAAAATCTCTCCTAGAAGCTAGTAAGGAATATTTTTAAACTGCTGTCAGATACAAAAATGACAAAATCAAGGCAATAGAGACTGAAGAAAAGAGGATCTACTACAGAGAAAGAAAACTATTTGCAAAAGAAGAAACTGAAGATTCAAAAGGTTAAACACATGCTACAGGGGACAAGGTCATCGTGAGATGAAACCAAGCTTTGTCACAGGTGATCTGATTCTGAGGACCAAAGCTCTCTTATTACAGCTGACTACCTAAGGTAAACAGCTCGTTAAAAGACCTTTGCCAATAAATATTCAAACAGCTATGCTCCTTCCCAATAGTTATAGTTACTCATTTGAATAGATTCTTATAGAAGCTACCTGCTATTGACTTATATATTTTATTCATTGTCTTCATTAATGTCATCACCTCACCAAGAATGCCAACCCCTTATAAGCAAAAACATTAATTACTGTATTTTCAGCATCAAAACCATGGCTGCGCCATAGTAAGCCGTACAAATTTGTTGAAAAATAATTTGTATATTGTTGACTTTGTCTAAGCCTGGGGATATTCTTCTTAGGTCACCCTCAATGCTTATATAATGAGAATTAAAAGAGACTTCGGAGAGTCTAGCAACCAATAAATTATAAGAAAACTGTGGCACAACAGCTGAAAGTAGGACAAGGGGAAGGTACACATTTTGGTGGTGTAAAGTGAAAAGAGCTGTTAAAATAGAGAAAATATTCTGAATGCTAGCCGGTAGATTAAGGATGCTTTTCTTAAGCAACAACACAATTCAACTTGTTCCTTTTTTTCCCAAATCCAGAGAGATAAATAAAAACATGTCCATGATTCAGATGCTGCATATATATTGAGTTAGGAAAGAGATACCACTTTAACACTTTGCACTTGGGTGTGGCTTGACATGCAAGCTGGTGCCAATGCTAACCATGTCAAGTCACACTCGACATCCAAGTGCAAAAGGTTAAGACTTATGTGGCTATGTTACATAGAAAACAGGAAACAATATTGCAGAGCTATTAAACTATAATTAATAATGGCTGCATATAAAAGAATAAAATTTGGGGAGGAAAAAGGATGGTGGCATGAGAGGAGAACGCAGATAACTGCCAGGAAAAAGACTTGTGAACAGAGTGGAATCCACGGGGGAAACCCTGAGAATTAGCCTCAACTAAGAGAACCACACAACGCAAAACAACACCCAAAGGTTAGAGGAAAAAGGGGAGAGCAGGAGAGGGAAGGGGAAGCAGTGGTTTGGGGACAGAGACTTGGAGTGCGGCCCGGGGCTGGCAAAAACAAAGGGGGGTTGGGGGACTACTACGGTCAAAGTGGAGCTGGATCAAGGGGGGGCGGGAAGCTGAGACCTAGGGAGCATGGAATCCCCACAAGACTGTGAACAATTTAACATCTGAACTCAAGGGAGAACATGCAGTGCCCTAATCAGATCACGAAGACTAAAGTGGAACAGGGACTGGGGACCAGGGCAGCTGCACTTCCCATGGGTGGGGTGAGAGCAGGGATTCAGCCCACAACAGCTTGGCACCCCTGATTTACGAAGGAGATTGACTGTGAGGGAGTGCCTTCTGAAGACAGGGCTCTTGGAGTGAGGGCTGGGGCTTGAATGGACACAGCTGTATTAGATGTGCTTAGAGTGAATCCGGTCGTCTCAACAGAGCTGGGAGCATAGGGCAGCTGCCAGACCAGCTGCAGCCTGTGTACACAGGGATTTCGGCGCCCCGACCACGGGGCTGCCCCGGTGCTTCTGCCTGCGCACGTGCTCGCCCGGGTTTCGGCATCCTGCCCACAAGGCCGCTGTGGTGCCACTGCCTGCTCACGAGACCTGCTTTCGGCGACCCTTCCACCAGACCACTGTGGCGCTGATGCTTGCATGTGCAATTGGGCTACAGACCGGGACACCGCGGCGCCAACGCTGGCACGGACGACTGCACAGTTGATCAGTCCTCTGCCAAGCCCCAGCGAATCCAAGCACTGCCCTGTGTGCACGGCTTACAAATAAGATTGAAGCATGGGCAGCCAAGCAAAGGAGAGAATGACCAGAGCTCCTGCACCCTGCCCTCACTGAACCACCAGCCCCCTGCTGAAAGAGGAATTTGCTACTGTGTCTCAGGCCCACCCTAGCTCCTACTCACATGCCCCCACCATCAGCCACACCTTCACTACCCTGCTATCTAACAGCTAAAACAGCAACCTGAAGTGCCCCAGGACACAGAAGCTGTCTGCTTCCCCCAACCCTCTCCAAAAATCTCCTTCTCCCACAACTAAGCCCAAAAGAAAAAAATAAAGAGAAGCTCATCTGATAAGAAAACCCTCAGAGGGAAAACATACTCATGCCTAAAGCAAAAAGAACCACATCAAACACAATGCACACCTCAGAATCCAAAGCCCCTCCAGAAGATCAGGGGCATTCTTTAGTAAAGGAACTTACACACTTGGAATCAAATTTACGTGAAACAGAATTCAGGGCTGCAATACTCAAGACACTTTGAGAGCTCACTCAATGCTGGCAAAGTACCCAGACACAGTAAAATGACCTCAATAAGAAATTTTCTGAGCAAAATGAGTATTTTACCAATAAAATTGAGAAGCTAGAACAGAATCAAAAGGAACTCCTTGAAATGAAATGCATCATTGGAGAGCTGATAAACGAACTGACCAGCATAGGAAACAAGGATGACCAGCTAGAGAAAAGGATGAGTGAAATTGAAGATAGAAACATGGAAATGTCACAGAGGGAAGAAGAAAAGGAAAGGAGAATGAAGAGAAATGAAAGAGCCCTATAAGAACTCTCTGACTCCATCAGAAACAACAATATTAGAATAATAGTGGTACCAGAAGTAAGCGAGATGAAATCTTCTCAGAGCCTACTAAAAAAAATAGTGGATGAAAATTTACCTAACCTGTGGAAAGAATTACAGTCCCAAATCCAAGAAGAAAGCAGAAGCCCTAACTACCTAGACCCTAGCAGATCTTCTTCAAGGCACATTGTTCTGAAGATGACAAAAACCAATGACACAGAAAGAATCCTCAAGGCTGCCAGGGAGAAACAAAATATAACTTCCAAAGGAAAACCTCTCAGGCTGTCACCAGACTTATCAGCAGAAACTCTGCAAGACAGGAGGGAGTGGACCTCAATCATCAAAATAATAAAAGAGAGAAATTTCCAGCCAAGAATTAACTCTCCAGCAAACTTAACCTTTAGATATGAAGGAGGAATTAAGGCCTTTACAGATATACAGAAGCTGAGGGAATTCTCCAGCTCAAAACCGGCACTCCAAGAAATACTAAAGGAGGATATCTGACCTGAATCAAGAAATCAAAATAAGTGGAGAAAAGTTGGGACAACAAAAAAATAAAAAGGAAAGAAGAAATGGATACAGGATATCCTCATATATCAATCATCACCCTGAATGTAAATGGACTAAATTCATTAAAAAAGAGGCAAAGAGTAGCAGACTGGATTAAAAAACAAAATCCAACTATATGCTGCCTACAAAAGACACACTTCAGCCAGTAGACAAACGTAGACTCAGGGTAAAAGGATGGAAAACAATACTCCAGGCAAATGGCAGTCAGAGAAAAGCTGGAGTGGCCATACTGATTTCTGATGAAAAAGACATCAGAATAAAAAAAATAATAAGACATAAAGATGGACATTACATCTTGATAAAAGGAACAATACACCAAGAAAACATGGCACTCATCAATATATATGCCCCCAATCAGGAAGCACCAAAATTTATAAAGCAACTACTAGAAGATCTAAAAGAAGAATTTTACAAAATTACAATTATATTAGGGGAACTTAACATCCTCCTGACAACATTGGACAGATCATCCAAGCAGAAAATAAATAAGGAGATTGCAGCTTTTTATTTTATATAATTTTATTTTAATTATTTTATTTATTTATTCATTTTGGACAGAGAGAGAGAGATACAGAGACAGAGAGAGAACTGAACTGGGAGAGCTCCCAGTTCAGCACATGGTTCCATACGGGCCCGGGCCAGGACTCGAAACCTGGTCCCCGGCGCTGGAAAGTGAGTGCTTAATCCATCGAGCCATGCTGGCTTCCACAGATTGCAGCTTTAAATGATATATGGGAGGAAATGGACATAATTGACATTTACAGGTCATTCCATCCTACAAGAAAGGGCTATACATTTTACTCTACTGCACATGGAATATTTTCAAGAATAGACCATATCCTAGGACTTAAATCCAACCACACCAAATTTAAGGGCATCCAAATCATACCAAGTGTATTCTCAGACCACAAAGCATTGAAACTTGAGATCAATTGCAAAAGATCACCTGCAGAGAGAACCACCTATACATGGAGATTGACCAACATGCTATTAAAAAGTGAGTGGGTCAAATAGGAAACAAAACAAGAGATTAAAAAAATTGTAAAAACAAATGACAATGAAAACACGACGTGCCAAAATTTCTGGGACACAACAAAAGCAGTATTAAGAGGGAAATTTATATCATTACAGGCCTATCTCAAGAAACAAGAAAAACTACAAGTAAATGCCCTCACATCTCATCTTATAGAGCTAGAAAAAGAAGAACAGAGGTCCCCCAAAGCCAGCAGAAGAAAATAAATAATAAAAATCAAAGCAGAACTCAAAAAAATTCAGAATAGAAAAACAATAGATAAAATTAACGGCAAAAGAGCTGGTTCTTTGAAAAACTCAATAAAATTGATAAATATTGGCTAGGCCCACCAAAGGACAAAGAGAAAAAGCTCATATTTCCAGAATATGGGACGATAGGGGAGAGATTACAACTGATGTTTCAGAAATACAAACAATTATAAGAGATTATTATGAAAGACTCTATGCCAACAAATTTGACAACCTAGAGGAAATGGACAACTTTCTGGAAACATATAGTTTACCTAAACTGAACCAAGAAGATTTGGATAACCTCAATAGACCAATCAACAGTACAGAACTTGAAACAATTATCCAAAAATTGCCCAAAAGCAAAAGGCCTGGACTAGATGGCTTTACCAATGAATTCTATCAGTAATTCAAAGAAGAACTAATGCCGATCCTCCTCAAACTACTCCAGAAAATTCAAGAGGAGGCAGTACTACCCAACTCTTTCTAAGAAGCTAATATCACCCTAATACCAAAACCTAGTAAAGACAATACCAAATAGGAAAATTACAGGCCAATCTCACTGATGAACACTGATGCAAAAATCTTAAATAAAATTTTAGCTAACAGAATACAACAATGAATTAAAAAGATTATTCACCATGACCAAGTGGCATTCATCCCAGGGGCACAAGGATGGTTCAACATATGCAAATCAATCAATGTAATCCAGCACATAAACCAAACAAAGGATAAAAACCACATGATTATCTCAATTGATGCAGAAAAAGCATTCAACAAGATACAACACCCATTTATGATAAAAACACTGAATAAAATGGGAATTGAAGGAAGTACCTCAACATAATAAAGGCCATATATGACAAACCCTCAGCAAATATTATACTGAATGGGTAAAAGCTGTAGCCTATTTTCTTAAAATCAGGAACAAGACAGGGATGCCCCCTGTCACCACTGCTGTTCAACATAGTTCTGGAAGTTCCAGGCAGAGCAATCAGACAAGAGAATAAAATAAAAGGTATTAGAATCAGGAGAGAAGGAGTTAAACTGTCACTCTTTGCAGATGACATGATCCTGTATATAGAAAACTCTAAAGACCCTATCAGAAATCTATTACAAATAATAGACAAATACAGTAGAGTTGCAGGCTACAAAATCAATGTTCCAAAATCAACTGTATTTTTGTATGTCAACAATGAAACTTCAGAAAGAGAGATGAGAAGATCCAATCCCTTTGCCATTGCAAACAAAAAAATGAAATACCTAGGAATAAATCTAACAAAGAATGTGAAGGACTTTTACAATGAAAACTATAAGACACTCTTACAAGAAATTAAAGAGGACACAAAAAATGGAAAGACATTCCATGTTCATGGATTGGAGGAATCAACACCGTTAAAATGGTCATACTCCCGAAAGCAATATACAGATTCAATGCCATTCCAATCAAAATTCCACAGTCATTCTTTCAAGAAATGGATTTAAAAAATCATCAAATTTCTATGGAACCACAAAAGACCACGAATTGCAAAAGCTATCCTAAGAATGAAGGATAAAGCTGGGGGCATCTCACTGCCTGACTTTTATCTGTACTACAAAGCCTCAGTAATCAAAACAGCTTGGTACTGGCAGTAAAACAGACCCACAGACCAATGGAACAGAATTGAAAACCCAGAAATGAACCCACAAATTATTGAACAGTTTATTTTTGATAAAGGATTGAAAAATATACAGTCGGGAAAACAAAGCCTCTTCAGTAAATGGTGCTTGGAAAATTGGAAAACCACATGCAAAAGGCTGAATGTGAACTGCAAACTCTCACCATATACCAAAATTAACTCAAAATGGATTAAAGACCTCCAAATAAGAAAGGAAACAATAAATTGCATAGAAGAAAACATTGGCACTAAACTTATAGACCTGGGATTCAGGAAGGACTTTATGAATCTGGCCTCAATGGCAAGGAAATAAAAGCACAAATAAACGAATGGGACCTTATGAAGCGAAAAAGCTTCTGTGCTGCAAAGGAAACCACCAACAAAGCAAAGGGGCAACCAACCAACTGGGAAAAAATATTTGAAAACAATGCCTCTGATAAAGGGCTAATATCAAAAATATACAAAGAACTTGTACAGCTCAACATGAAAAAAAACATGGTAATCCAATTAAAAAATGGGCAGATGACCTTAACAGACACTTCTGTTATGAAGACATACATATGGCCAACAGATATATGAAAAAATGCTCCACTTCACTAGCAATTAGGGAGATGCAAATAAAAACCACTATGAGATACCATGTTACACCTGTTAGAATGGCTATAATCAACAAGACAAGGGATAACATGTACTGAAGAGGCTGTGAAGAAAAGGGAACCCTCATACACTGCTCATGGGAATTTAAACTGGTACAACCACTATGGAAGGCTGTATAGAGATTCCTCAAAAAATTACGAATGGAATTGCCATATGATCCACCCATTCCTGTAATGGGCATCTACCCAAAAAACCTGAAAACCTTAATCTTTAAAGATGTTTGTACCCGCATGTTCATCGCAGCACTGTTCACAGTGGCCAGAACATGAAAACAACCAAAATGCCCTTTGATAGATGACTGGATAAAAAAGATGTGGTACATTTACACAATGGAATACTACTCAGTGATAAGAAATGATGAAATGCAGTTATTTGTGACAACATGGATGAACCTAGAGACCATCTTATTAAGCGAAATAAGTCAGACTGAAAGAATTCGAAAACATATGACCTCACTTATAGGTGGAATATAAAACTGAAAGTAACAAAGACACAGAGACCTATGGACACACTCAATAACTTGGTGATTGCCTGAGGGAAGGGGAGAAGCGGGGAAGGAGAGAGGAAGTGGAGGTGGGAGAGTGCACCAGCATTATGGACACAGTCAATAGTTTGGTGGTTACCTGCAGAAGGGGAATAAGGAGGGAGAGAGAGTTGTGGGGGGAGGTGGGAGTGGGCATCAGATATATGGTGGTGGAGGGGGACCTGATTCTGGGAGGTGGGCACATAATGTGATGCATGGGTGATGTGATGTGGACTTGTACATTGGGAAACTATCTAATTGTCACCAACCAATGTCATCTCATTAAATTTAACAATAAAAAATACATAAAGAAAAAAAAATAATAAAAAAAATAAAATAAAAGAATAAAATTTGGATAGTTACAGTAATATAGACATGAATTTACCACAGCTAATAAATTAATTATTGCTTAATTTGAAATCAGTCAATATTTAGCACATATGGGAATGCAATATAGAATTTGATCACTGAAAATGAATCAGAGAAGCAGAAGAAAAAAAAACATGTAATGTCAGTTAGAAGATATTTTCCTGTCCTGTTTTTGCTCCATGTAATAAACACTGTGAAAATAATAAGAATTTCATAGGTAAATTTATAATTAACATTAAAATTGAACAGTAATCATGTGTACATAATAGCAATAGTACATATGTATCTGTGATACACATAAACATATATATGAGCATAATATTGTTATTAAATTTATGAAATCAAATTATATAATCTAATATATATTATAATGTATATTGTATACTGCTATATATATATATGAAATAAGATATATACAGTATCTTGTGTGTATATATATATATAATATATATTTGTATGCATTTCTATGTTACTGTACACATATATAGTGAGAGAGACAGACACAGAGAGAAAAATGGGTCCATTTCAATTCCTTAATCTTATTAATTTTTTAATTCTAAAATTAAAAAAATGAATAAATAGGGCCATGATGACTAACTGTAACTGTAATTTCCTCCCTATTCTAAACAACTACCGAACTAGTCAAACTATATTAGGCAACTATTATCAAAAAATGGTCCTGTAGCATTGTGATCCTTGAGAAAAGAAAACACATGAAGTGATCCCCTTTTCTCCCTGGTTCTTTAATGGGGCCAGTCTTCTAAGCAGGAGCAGAGTGTTAGATCTTAAAGACAGACATCACAGGTGTTGCTGAGCCAGAAGGAAGTTGAAGACTTCAGAAGCAGCTGTTTGCAGGTAGAGTATCAGACATCAGAGAGCCTTGTGGATAGAAGAGGCCCAGAAGTCTATGTTGGAACCCCCTGTAAGCTGTAGGCTGAGAACAAGATGGAATATGCAAGGGTAAGATTTTAAGATAAATAAATATTTACTGAGACTGGCTGAGACTCAACTGGAGATTACATGGATGATATGGATGTTTCTAATTGACCAGAGTAAAGAATCCTTGCTTAGCACTTTAGGCATTCAGCTGAAATGCCCAGATATACCAAAGTTTAGAACAGGAACCACCTTCTAGTATAAGGGCCATGTCTTGGGACAAATAGTAAAAATAAAATTGACCTATCATAGCAAAACATAATATCAAACCTGAAAGAATTAAGATAATCTACCAGTAATTTAATCGGCTGCCAGAATACATTTTATTATAATACCCTTTAAGAGAACACAACAGGGGAAGCCGGGATGGCTCAGTGTGTTAAGCGCTCACTTTGCAGCGCTGGGGGCCAAGGATCGAATCCCGCCCCAGCCCGTGTGGACCCATATGCTGAACTGGAGAGTTCCCACAGTCCAGTTCTCTCTCTGTCTCTGTATCTCTCTCTCTCTCTCTCTTTCTCTCTCTCTCTCTCTCTCTCTGTCAAAAAATTAAAAAAAAAAGAGAGAGTACACAACAGAAGCCTAATATTCTAAAATATATCATTCAAAATATTTTACATACAATAACTATTTCTGGGTTTATAAATAATCAAAAAAGAAACACTAAAAAAAAATGTGACCTATACTCAAGAAAAAAAAAAAGCAGTCAATTCAGGACTTTAGATAGCCCAATTGTTGGAATTAACAGTTAAAAACACTAACAGAAGAGACTTCATCAAAATGACAACTTCAGAGGAGCTCTTGAAACTTTTCCTGGAAAGACAAAAATTTAAACAACTAAAATACAACCAGACAATCCCTAAGTAGTGCATAGCCTGGGCTGAGGGACCTAAGAAAATACCTAAAGCTGGAGAAACAGAGGCAAGTGAGAGAGAAAGAAAGGGTGCAATGTGGAGATATGCCCCAGAGCACAACCCGGAGACCCACCCAGCGATCATGCCAGAGGCTGATCCGAGTCCAGCAGAGGAGAGACAAACTGAGGTGAGAGCATGGGGATGTGGGTCCAGGTGCAGAACAACTCTGGGTGGGTTGGAGGCCTGGAATGGACAGAGGCAGAGGTTTAGGCAGCCAGAGCGTGGGGTAGACAGGAAAAGCGAGCATGGTTGACTGTGGTGAGAGGCCCCAGTGGGAGTGAGCGGGGAGCAGTCGGGGCATGGTGAGGGCGGCCAGAGTGTGGTGCAGAAGCCCAGAACGAGGCACCAGCAGCAGCCAGAGATCGTTGTGGGTGGCCAGAGTGAAGATTTGGCTGCCAGCGTGTGGGTTGGGTGGCTGAAGCTGGGGGCCCATGGAGCATAAGACCAGTGACTGGATCAGGTACTGAGTGTTCTGGTGGCTGGAGTGATGACACCAGAAGTATGCTGGCGGCTAAAGTTCAGAGTGGCCCTCAATGAGCTGGGGCCCCAGCCAGAGTGCTGCTTGGCCTTAAACATAGAACCTGGCTACTTCCCCTTGGTCTCTTCCAAGGCTCACCCCGCTGGCCCTGCCCAGAGCCTGCCTTCAGCGAGCTGCTGCCAGGAAGCTACCATTACCCTGTGCTGTAATCAGACCTGCACTTTTCCCAACAAACTATGCCCCCATTCATCCCACTGAAGCCAGCAGAGGCAAGCCGGCACTACTCTGTTACACAATCAGACCTGCACTTTTCCCAACAAACACCATACCCACTCTTCCCACTGAAGCCAGCAGAGGGAAGCCACCATTGCCCTGTGACACAAACAGACCTGTGCCTTTCCAAACAAGCCCTGCCACTACCTTTTGTGCAGAAGCCAGCAGATCTAGGTCTGGCAGCTTCTGACAGCAGTGGGATCTCAGAAGCGTAGAATACCAGTGCCCACCATACCTTCCCAAAGAGGGGGCTTACAGAGACCAGGACAACTGAGTCAAAGAGAAGCCCACCAACGAGGAAGTCTCCCTCTGTGAAAAAACATCATAAATAAGAGGAAATATTATAAAACACTAACACCAGCTAAGAAGTAAAGGAAAGATAACTTCATATCTACCAGGGGAAAACTCATGTCCAGGAAACAAAATGCCCCAACAGTGATGAGTACCACTTTGAACTAAGGAGCTCAGAAAGAAAGAGAAAAATCTCCAGAAAAGGAACTTGAAGATATGAAATTATATAAGCTGAATGCCAGAGAATGCAAGGCTACAATTATAAAAACACTTAAAGAGATTAAAGAAGCTGGCAGAGTAAACAGAAGGAGCTAAATGATCTCAGAAAGAAAATGGAATCTATGAAAAAGATGCAAATAGAAATTCTGTATATAAACAACATAATCAAAGAAATAAAAAAGTAAAATAGCTAGCATAGGAAGCAGGGCTGACTAGATAAAGGAAAGAATTAGTGAAATAGAAGAAAAAATTTGGAAATGTCACAGAAGGAAGAAGAAAGAGATCTAAAAGCTAAAAGAAATAAAAGATATCTACAAGAACTATCCGACTCCAGTAGAAAAAGTAATATAAGAGGATGAGATAGGCACAGAGAATTTACTCAGACACATAGTAGATGAGAAATTCCCAAATCTATGGCAAGAACTGGAACCTTAATTCCAAGAAGGAAACAGGACCCCCTAGCTACTTGAATACTAAGAGACCCTCTCCAAGGCACATTATACTGAAGATGTCAAAGATCAAAGACAAAAAAAAGAATCCTCAAGTCAGCCAGGAAAAAGAACACCATAACCAATAAAGGAAAGCCCATCAGATTATCATCAGATTTTTCAACAGAAACTCTACAAACCAGAAGGGAATGGACAAAGTATTCAAAATATTAAAGGAGAAAAATTACCAGCCACGAATCCTTTAGATATGAAGGAGGAATAAAGACCTTTGCAGACATACAAAAACTGAAGGAATGCTCCAGCACAAGGCCAAGTTTTAAAGAAATACTAAAGGAGGAAATTGGACCTGAAACAAGAAGTAAAAGTAAATAGGGATAAACTGGAACAACAAAAGTATAAAAAGGGGAGGAAGTTAAGTTTCCAAAGAGAATGGAATAAGAAACATCCTTAAGAAAATGAACCACTGAATACATTAAAATTTATTTTATATAAATTCACAGTAACCACTGAAAAGAAATTTAGAACTGGGACTCATAACAATAAAAGAAGAGAATACAGAAAAAAACAGTCAGAAACATCATCAAACTAAAATAATCAATGGAAAAAAAAGTGAAGAAGCAATAAAAAAAAAATGCTACCAGAAAACAAGATAAAATGGCTATAGGAAATTTTCATATATCAATCATCACCCTAAATGTAAACAGACTGATCTCACCAATACAAGACACAGAGTAGCAAACTGGATTAAGAAGAAAAAACAATCTTTTTTTTAAAGATTTATTTTTATTGATTTTTGACAGAGAGAAACAGAGACAGAGAGAGACAGAGAGAAGGCAGAGAACCCAGAGCAGTCTCCATAGTTGACATTAGTTTTCCATATAGTTTCACTCCACAGGTGGGCACTGGGCTCTGCAGGGCAGGAACTGGGCCAGGAGCCTCCCACATAGGCCCCGGCAAGAACTGAACTGGGGGCACTCCCCAGTTCAGCATGTGGGTCCACATCGGCCGGGGCCGGGATTCGATCCTCGGTTCTCGGGGCTTCAAAGCGAGTGCTTTACCCGCTGAGCCATTCCAGCTTTCCCTGAAAAAACAATCTTATGCTGTCTACAAGAGACACACCTCAGCCACAAGAACAAACACAGACTCAAGTTGAAAGGGTGAAAAAAAATACTCAAAGCAAATGGCATCCAGAGAAAAGCAGGTATAGCTATACTTAGATCTGAGAAAGCAGACTTCAAGATAAAAAAGGTAATAAGAGACAAAAATGGACATTTCATAATGATAAAGGGGATAAGACAAGAAGATATAGCACTTAATATATATGGCCCCCACCAAGAAACATCAAAATTTGCAAAGCAAATACTAATCTAAGATCTAAGAGAAGAAACTGAAAAAAAACACAATTATAGTAGGGGACTTAAACACCCCATTGACAGCCATGGACATATTGTCCAAACAAAATAAGTAAAGAATTATCAGCTTTAAATGATACATTAAAGCAACTGGACATAACTTACATTTACAGGACACTTAATCCTAAAACACAGGACTATACATTCTTTTCTGGTTCATATGAAATGTTTTCAAGGATAGACCACATTCTGGGACACAAAGCTAGCCTCACCAAATTTAAGATCGAAATCATACCAATCACAAAGCTTTGATATTGGAGATCAACTACAAAAAGAAAAAAAGAAAGACCACATATATACATGGAGATTAAACAACATATTATTTAAAAAATGACTGGATCAAAGAAGAGATTAAAAAATATATAGAAACAATTGACAATGACAACACAACATACCAAAATTACTGGGATGCAGCAAAAGCAGTAATAAGAGGGAAATTTATATAACTTACGGGCCTTTCTCAAGAAACAAGAAAAATCACAAGTAAACAACTTAATATCACATCTCCAAGAACTAGAAAAAGAACAAAAAACACACAAAGCTAGCAGAAGAAAGGAATTAATAAAAATTAAAGCAGAACTAAGTGAAATAGAATTAAAAAAAAATAGAAAAAAATTAATGCAACCGAGAGCTGGTTCTTTGAAAAAATTAATAAAATTGACAAACTCCTGGCTAGGCTAACCAAGGCAAAAAGAGAAAACACAATAATAATCCAGATTAGAAATGAAAGAGGGGAAATTATAACTGACAGCACAGAAATACAAAGGATCATACAAAAATACCATGGACTATATGCCACCAAATTTTGCAACATAGAAGAAATAGACAAGTTTTTAGAAACATATAGTCTACATAGACTGAATCAAGAACTGGATGATACAAAAAGACCCATCAATACTAAGGAAATTGAAAAAAATCATTCCAAACCTCACTCAAAGCAAGAGACCAGGACCAGATGGTTTCAGTAACAACATTTAGCAGGCATTTAAAGAGGAACTGACACCTGTTCTCCTCAAACGTTCCCAAAAAATTGAAGAAGAGGCAATACTTACCAACTCATTCTATGAGGCCAACATTACCCTAATGTCAAAGCCTGGTAAGGACATCACAAAACACAAACAGACAAATACACAAACAACAACAAAATACAGTAGACCAATATCTCTGGTAAATATTGATGCAAAAATCCTGAACAAAATATTAGCAAAAAGAATATAACAATGCATTAACAAGATTATTGTCATGATCAAATGGGATTTCTCCCACTTGCACAAGGATGACTCGACATATGCATATTGACCAATGTGATACACCACATATACCAAATAAAAGATAAAAACTATATGATTCCATCAATTGATGCAGCAAAAACATTCAACAAGATACAACACCCATTTATGATCAAAACACTTAACAAAATAGGTATAGAAGGAAAACACCTCAACATAATAAAGGGCATACTTGACAAATACTCAGCCAATGTCATACTGAATGGGGAAAAATGAAAACCTTTTCCTATAAAATCTAAACAAGACAGAATTGTCCCCTGTCACTATTGATATTCAACACAGTGCTGGAAGTTCTAGCCAGAGCCATCAGGCAGGAGAAAAAATAAAAAGTATGAAATGGGGGATGAAGAAGTTAAACTGTCACTTTTTGCAGATGATACGATCCATTATATAGAAAACACTAAAAACTCCACCAGAAGACTATTAGAAATAATAAATGAATACAGTAAAGTTGCAGGATACAAAATCAATGTACAAAAATCCACAGCATTTTTATATACAAGCAATGAAACTTGAGAAAAAGAAATAGAAAAAACTATAACTTTTGCAATCAAAACAAAAAGAGTAAAATGAGAATGAACTTAACAAAGAATGTCAAGGACTTATACATGCAGAACTATAAAGACACTGTTAAAAGAAATTGAAGAAAATACAAAGAAATGGGAAGATGTTGCATATTCTTGGATTGGAAGAATTAACATAAGTTAAAATGGCCATATTACCCAAAGCAATATACAGATTTAATGCAACTACTATCAAAATTTTACAGATATTCTTTCGAAAAGTAGATTTAAAAAATCTTCAGATTTATATGGAACCACAAAAGACCCCAAATTACAAAAGCAATCTTACAAAAAAAAAGAATTAGGCTGGAGGCATCACACTCCCTGATTTTGGTCTATAATACAAAGCATCAATAATTGAAACAGCTACATAGTGGCAGAAAAATGGATACATAGATCAATAGAACATGATTAAAAAAACAGAAATAAACTCACAAATATATGGATAGATAAATTTTGACAGTGAGCAAAAATATACAATGAAGAAAAGAAAGCCTCTTCTGTAAATGGTGCTGGGAAAATTGGAAAACCTCATGCAAAACAATCAATGTGAATTGTGAACTGTCACCATATACCAAAATTAACTCAATGTAGATTAAAGACCTTCACATAAGACCCAAAACAATAAAATGCATAGAAGAAAGCATCGGTACAAAACTTATAGACTTTGGGCTCAGAAAACGTTTAATGAATTTGATCCCAAAGACAAGAAAAGCAAAAGCAAAAATAAATAAATGGGACTGTATCAAACTAAAACTCTTCTGCACAGCAAAGGAAACTGCAAAAAAAGTAAAAAGGAAAGCAACTGAAAGGGAGAAAATATTTGCAAACAATACCCCTGATAAAAGACTAATATCTAAAATAAGGAACTCATACAACTCAACAAAAACAAAAAAATCAAATGATCCAATTAAAAAATGGGCAGAAAGACTTAAGCAGACACTTCTTCCATGATGACACACAAACAGCCAACAGATACATGAAAAAATGCTCAACATCACTAACAATTAGGGAAATGCAAATTAAAACCACAATGAGATACCACCTCATACCTCTTACAATAGCTACAATCAACAAATCAAGTAACAAATGCTGGAGAAGCTGAGAAGAAAAGGGAACCCTCATACACTGCTGGTGAAAATGTAAATTGGAACAACCACTATGGAAGGCAGTATGAAGATTCCTCAAAAAATTAGGAATGGGGGGAATCTCAGTGGGTAGAGTGATCACTTTGCAGCCCCTGGGACCTAGGATTGAATCCTGGTTCCAGCCCATGCGGACCCATATGCTGAACTGGGGAGTGCCCCTAGTTCAGTTCTCACTGGGGCGAAACCCCGGACCAGTTCCTGTCCTGTGCAGCCCCACACCCACTTGTGGAATGAAACTCTGTGAAAAAACCAATGATGTGCAGCTGTGGAGACTGTTCTGGGCCCTCCCCTTTCTCTCTGTCTCTGTCTCTGTATCTCTATCTCTCTCTCTCAAAAACAATAAAAACAAATCTTTAAAAAATTAGGAATGGAATTGCCATCTGACTCAGCAGTGCCTCTTCTGTGTATTTACCCCAAAATTTGCAAACCTTAATTTGCAAAAATATGTGTACCCCAGTGTACATCACAGCAGTGTTCATCGTGGCCACATCCTGGAAACAACCAAACTGTCCTTTGATAGGTGGGTAAAGATTTGTGGTACATTTACACAATGGAATACTATTTAGTGATAAGAAAAGATGAAATACAGTCATTTGTGACAACATGGACCGGACTTGAAACCATCATATTACACAAAATTTGTCAGACTGAAAAAACCAAGAAACAAATAACTTCACCCTTAAGTGGAATATAAAACTGAAAGTGACAAAGAAACAAAAATCTTTTGGACACAGTCAACAGTTTAGTAGTTACCTGAGGGTAAAGGAGAAGGTGGGTGGGAGAGTGAGGTAGTGGAATCGGGAGGGGGCATCATATATATGGTGATGGAAAGGGAGCTGGCTGTGGGTGGTGAGCACATAAAGCAATGCATAGATAATGTAATGTAGAATTATATACCTAGTCACTGTGTAATTTTATCAGCCAACGTCACCCCAATATGTTTAACAATTAAAAAATAGATAAAAAGAATTATCCATGGGGGACTATAAAGGAATGATTCTTAGGTTTATTTTACACATAGCTGGTAAGTCATAGTTAAAGAGTAATGATATATTTATGTAAGCATTTAAATAGCCATCATGAAAAATGACATAAACAATCACTTTATGTTAATAAAGTACATACCAGTAATTTATTTTATAAAAAATGTTATTTATGTATGCCCTTTTATTATAACCAATGAATGCTATATATATATATATATATATATATATATATATATACATATATATATATATTGCACATATTATATATCTAGAGATAGGTGAAGATAGAACTTGATAGAGATGATAGAGATACATAGATAGAGATAGAGATAGAAACAGATACAGAGATAGAGATGAGAGAGAAAGAGAGAAATTAATAGATAATTTCCTGATAGGTAAAAATGTATTCATTTTAAGGATAATTTAAATATGAAATTTCCTTTAATGTTTTCTAAAATTATTTTTAATTTGTTATGGTATCACTTAGGTTATTTAGCTCTACATTTTAGCAAGCTTATCACTGATACTGAAATTCGAAGTTGTCAAGCAATAGTGTTTATATAGCAACACATAGGTTATTGTTAACACAAATAATATAACTGACTTTTAATGAGTCTGGCAAATTTTACAAGCAAGTATGTAAGGCACATCATTTCATTACTGCCTAAGACACATCAATATAATTATTTTATCAAAGATCTCTACTAAAATTTAAATACTACTGTCACTCTCTTGTTAGTTGTAAGGACATAACACTGAAGGGGGAAGCTCTTTCTTTTGTTTTGTTTTTGTTGTTGTTTGTTGTTTTGTTTTTGCTTTAAATTTATTAGGGTGACATTGGTTTGTAGAAATTACATATGTTCCAGGTGTACAATTCTACAGTACCTCATCTATTTGTTACAACATGTGTTCACCACCCAGAGTAAGCTTTCTTTTCATTCCAATATACTTAGTTCACATTCCCCATTTTTCCACCTTCTCCCCTCTTAACCTCAGGTAACCACTAAATTATTGACTGTGTCCATGAGGTTTTGTATCTCTGTTGCTTTTATTTTTATGTTCCACATATGAGTGAAGTCATATGGTTCTTAGCTTTTTCTGTCTGGCTTATTTCACTTAGCGTGATGATCACAAGGCCCATCCATGTTGTTGCCAAGGGCAGTATTTTATCTTCTCTTATAACTGAGTAATATTTCATTATATGTATGTACCACAGAATTTTTTATTCAGTCACATAACAAAAGGTACATTGGTTGTTTCCACAACTTGGCCACCATGAACAGGGCAGCAATGAACATTGGATACATATGTTTTTACAAACTAAGTTTTCCAGTTTTTTTTGAGCAGATACCCAGAAGGGAGATTGCCATGTAAATTAATCGCTCCATTCCCAGTTTTCTGAGGAATCTCCATACTGCCTTCCATAGTGGTTGTACCAATTTACATTCCCACCAGCAGTGTATAAGGGTTTATTTTTCTCCACAGCCTCTCCAGCACTTAATGAGTCCTTGTTTTCTTGATTATAGCCATTCTAGCTGGTGTAATTAAATAGGATATTATTTTTACTATTGTTATCTTCGAGGTGCTACATGATTTTGAGAGCCAGTAAAAAATAATGTGCAATTGGAATTAGCAGGACTTACTTCCTGTTTAAGCTCTACATTCAAAATGGATTATTTTTGTAGTATGTGCAATATTTCTTCAGCCACATCACATTTGATTTCATTACATGGTCCTGGCATCTAAACTATAATCTTTTTTTTATATATATATTTTTTATTTATTTATTTTGACAAAGCAGAGAGAGAGGGAGAGAGATACAGAGACAGAGAGAGAACTGAACTAGGGGAGCTCCCTGTTCAGCATATGGTTCCGCACGGGCCGGGGCCGGGACTCGATCCTCGGTCCCCAGCGCTGCAAAGTGAGCGCCCAACCCACTGAGCCACCCCGGCTTCCCCTTTTTTTTTTTTTTTTAATTATTTATTTATTTATTTATTTAGACAGACAGAGAGAGATACAGAGACAGAGAGAGAACTGAACTGGGGGAGCTCCCAGCTCAGCTAAACTATAATCTTATAGGTAAACACTCACATGTCTGCTATGATGCAGATGGCTGATGGCAACATAGCTTCAACAAAGGGAAAATCAAGATTTAACTGTAGTCTAAGGAAAATGTCTACAGAATTATGGTCTATAGAGAATTTCCTATTTATATTATACAGTCTCTCCTAAAGAACCATTTTGGAAGAATCATCAATTCTTTCATATCTAATACAATGATGCACATTGTAACTTATATTTTCTTCATTTAGAAAATAAAAGAAAATCTGTAATATTTAAATAAGTTTTGTTAAATATAAAATTATCCACTTTTTGCTAAAAATAGTAAGTAGTATAAATTATACACACATATGTATGCATGAGACTTGAAGAATTATCTGAATATTCCTTCATTTTATAGTGCAAAGAATGATGAGAATGGGATTAAATAATTTAGTATCACCTAACAAATCATTTCTAGAATTGTTGCTGTATGTCACTTTTCTCCACCTTTTCCTGATACTTATCTTATCATTTTAGTAACACATTAATATTTATAGTTTATTATAAAATAAAGTACATAGCTTTGTTTTTATTCAGAAGCATAAACATGCATAATATAATGTAAACCATGTTATATAGTTTTACGCTACCAGTGCCAAGAGATGGCTTTCAGAAAATTAGCCTTTCATCAACGTTAATTATACTCAATTTGTATGAAAGCTAGTCTGGGTTTCCCTGTGCAAACACAATTCAGGAAAAGCTAACTATTACTACATCAGTTCTACCACACCATTCCAATTTCATCTCCTGTATGAAAGTCTGAAAATATAACTGTTGTTTCCTAAGAAAAAGTAGGCTTAACAAATGTTACTCATCATAAAACAGGGTATTGAATTTGGGTGGACCTTGAAAATAATCTTCTTCAGCATACCCCATTTATTGATGGATAAACCTGACTCTTGAGTTTCATTCATCTCCTCATAGATTTCATGTAGACAATTCAATACTCTCTTTGGATAAAAATTAGAATTTTATTTGACTAATTATTTTTAATAAAACTAGTTTGATCAGTTTTGTTACCAAAGAATAAAACAAAATAATACAGAAAGCACCTAAATTTACATTTCTTCATACTGGAGTATGAACAGAATAATACAGAGCTCTGAAACAGGTTTAAAACAAATATCAATATAAATTTGGTTTGTGTCTTAAAATGTATTATGTGATTAATACAATGATGTTAATTCAATTTTGGAATTAAGGGGTTGCCAGGATGGCTCAGTGGGTTGAGTACTCATCTTGCAGCCCCAAGGTCTGAAGATTGTATCCTGGCCCTGGCTTGCTCAGACCCATATGCTGAACTGGGGTATGACCCCAGTTTGGTTCTTGTTGGAGTGACCATTTTATGTGGGAGGCCCCCAGTTCAGCTCTTGCCCCATCCATGCTTTCCATTCATGTAGGAGGTCCCAAGCTCCCAGGAGTGTGCCTTCTATATCGGAGGCCCCCAGCTCAGTTCCTGCCCTGCGCAGACCTGCACCCACCAGTGGAGTGAAAGTATATAAAAAACTAATGATGTACAACTATGGAGACTGCTCTGGGCCCTCCCTTTCCTCTCCTTCTCTCTCTCTGTCAAAAACAATAAAATTAAACCTTTAAAAATTTCTTGACTTTAATAGCTGATATTTATTGACAAATCCTGGTCTATGAATTTTATATAGATGGAAATTTTTTAAATTTTTCAAGATCTTTCTGAAATCACTTCATAATTATATTGTGAGTCTGTCAAATTTGTATTTATTTAGTGTTGACAATAGTATATCCTTTTTCTATATTAATTGTACATATACTAACTAAACTAATTAGAACAACATTATGAATATCATCACTCTTCATAATTGAGAAATATGAAGCACACACACCTAACAAAAAAGTGGCAGGGTCAAATTTTAATGTTACAGTGCTCAAGTATGTTAACTAGAAAACAACCCTAGAATGCCATAGTCAGCCTTAATCCATAATCCAGCTACAATATAGTCAAAAAGCATAAAACTGTACCCACAGAAACTGGAAAATCTCTAGCTCAATCACATTCTAATTGAATCATCTTGGATTATTCATTTTTCCCATATATAACATGGAGATTGTTTTGATGAATGCATGAGATTTTCTTTTATGGAACAAGCCCAGTACAAAGTCAAGAATGTAGGAATGGCTTAATCAACAATATGCATGTTTGTCTAAAATTAAATTAAACTATTTGGATGGACCTACTCACCTGTTTAGAGGAGAAGATGTTGTTGAGAAGTCACACTAAATAAATACAGGCACTCCTCACTTAAAGACCAAGCTCCATACGTAGGACTATGTCATCAAGCGAATTGGTCCATAAGTAAGGAGTTTAAAAGGCAGATGTCTTCTGGTATATCATAGTGTCATAAAGTATGTATTTTTTAATACGTATAATATGACATCACACTTATAAATGAAATATGTAGTTTTTTGTTATTTTGAACACTTTGCATAGTGAATACTAACAGACTGCTGGAATAAAACAAAGACTGAGACTCACACAGACTGAGACAAGAGATTCCCCTTGCTAGAGAACTGGTTGTTAAATCCAAGTGATTGTTAGACAAGTAGGTAATTAATTGAGAAGTGGTTGTATAAGTCATAGATGTCATGATACATTATAGAAAATTGAATGTGGAAGCCATATCTTATTCCTTTTATACTACCACAAGGAGTGCATCTAACCTATTTGTGTTCAGTAAATTATTGTTGAACCAAAACAAGCTTGTCCAATTCATTGCCCCATATGGCACAAGATGACTTTGAGTGCAGCTTAATACAAATTTGTAAATTTTCTTAAAATATTATGAATTTTCTTGCAATATATTTTTTAGCTTATCAGCTCATTAATGTTAGTGTATTTTATGTGTGGCCCAAGACAACTCTTCTTCTTATGTGGCCAGGACAAAAAATTGGATACCCTTGAACTAAACTGAAACCTCACTGTGATGCGTCTAAGTTTTGTTATGTGCAAAATCTAGGATTTAAACAAACAAAAAAACCCACAAGTATTTGGTGCAAATTAGAACTGGCTGACAAATCTGTTCTCCAAACAGATGTAAAAATACTTAAATTCAGTTAGTTTTTCTCTTTTTACAGCAGTCAGAAAATTCACCATTTCTCACAAAAATCTGGACTATGGACATAAACAGAACCTGAATAACAGAAGTCTCACTAGTAAAATGAAGGGCAGAACTGGTCTTGGCTTTCCTGTTTTCCTACACTGCACTATGCTAGTGTTTTCACTGCATTGTCAGGATCAATGAACTCCTATGTAATACAACACTTGAAGAAATGCCTCTCCCCAAATGCCAGACAGAAGCCAGATTTTCAGCAGCCTATTTTTTCCTCAATCTATATATCATTTCACTTCATAGAACCAGAAAATAATAAATGAGTGAATAAATTTTAAATTGCTAGTAACCTTTTCTTTACACTTAACATTTACAAAGTTTCACAGAACCAGTTAATTAGCCCAATTTGTGATTGTAGTAGTCACACTGAGCATTCATGTAAGTACATTTTAATACATTATTTGCCAACTAGAGGAACATATGTTGTTTTTATTCTATAGTTTAGATATCAAACTATATATAAATATAGATGAATTTACATATTAAAATAACCTCAATTTTTTCTTTAATATTTAGTCCCTTTCTACTTTTTTTATTTTTTTGCAAAAACAAAACAAAATAAAAAAATTTTTTTTCCTCTCAAATACATTTTCATTTCATTATATCTTGCTTTACTAGTATTTTTTTTTCCCTCATGGTTGGCCTGATAAATTTTCAATACAATTATTAAAAAAAAATTACCTAGGGGGGAGGAGGGAGGAGGGAGAGTTGTGGGGGGAGGTGGGAATGGGCACTGGATATATGGTGATGGAATGGGAGCTGATTCTGGGTGGTGGGCTCATAATACAATGCACGAATGATGTGATGTTGACTTGTACACCTGGAAACTATCTAATAGTTACCAACCAATGTCACCCCATTAAATTTAACAGCAACAACAAAAAATTAGCTAAACCTAATCCCTTCCCTCATTTTACAGATGAGAATACTTAAGGCCATGGAGTTTCAGTGATAATCTTAATACTCACAAAGTTAATTGGCTAGTTAAATCTTTAGAGGAATTAATGGCAGAGCTGTGATCATACTACATATAGCCTAACTCTCATTTGTTTTTTTGGATAAAGTTTATAATTAAAAAAAAACTATCAAAATGCTCACTAAGTTATAATACTTTAATTAAATCATAAGATATGTCATATTTATTTAAAATATAAATATATAATTTCTTTTAAAATTTTGGTTTTTAATACATTTTATCTTAAAGTTTTTATATTCTAATCTCTCAATAACAACAAATTGTAAACAAAATATATAAGAGTGAAAAATGGGGAAGCCGGGATGGCTCAGTGGGTTAAGCGCTCACTTTGCAGCACCAGGGACCCTGGGGACTGAGGATCGAATCCCGGCCCCGGCCCCGGCCCGTGTGGACCCATGTGCTGAACTGTCTCTGTATCTCTCCCTCTCAAAAATAAAAATAAATAAATAAAAATAAAAGTATATTTAAAAAAAAGTAAAAAAGGTTCTCCATAATTAACTCTAAATCATTTTATGAGTACACATAAGTATATTGGTTAAAAATATTATATTAATGGAGTTGTGCAGGTTGCATTTATATATGTATGTATGCCAATATAAATATATATTTATAGATCCTCTAAAATTAAAAAACTAAAAATTTATAAAATTATTTTGAGTGGTTCTGTGAAAATGTGTTCAAGCCTATCTTTGGTCTTATTAAGATTAAATTAACTTCAAAAAATTATTCGGAATTCCACAAATAATCTTATTTAACCTCTGGTGAACTACAGTGTAGAAAAAAAATTGGGAGAAGATAAGTGAAGACAGGGAAGATGTATCAGAAATTGTCAATTATATATTTTTATTGAAAGTAATAGTTGTTATATTAAAAAAATAATAACATTTATGGACACTTGATGAGGTAACTGACAAAAAATAAAAACCTTTAATTCCTGTGTGTTATTATTTTCAAGAGGATAATCAAGTGCAATGATTTATCAGCACTCTAATCAGAAACATGTAGGAATAAGTCAATGAGATAACCACACTATTGGATGTAAATTTTCTCCTTGAAAAATACATAACTTTTACATAAACTGAATGCTTTAGAGGAATTTAAGCATCTTCTCACCAAGGAAACCTAACAGATGTTTAAAATGCCCTCTAATAAGCTAGAAATGGCTCCTACAATGTACTCATTTGAAAAAAAAAAGATGGTTAGAACACTTGCAGTCAATGCATAAAGTTAGCTACAAGTGTACAAATAAAAACCATCCAAAAGATGAAAAAAAGACTGATATATATAATATTGAGATTTCAGCAACTATATTCATTATTTGTCATGTATGCTCTACTTTAACTAAACAGACAAGTTTACTATTACAATTTTAAAACACGAAATACTTTAGATGATTGCTATATTTATTACGCCGACACAAAATTTTTCACCAAATCACTTCACCTGACATTGTAGTTATCAAATAGAGAAAATGAGAATAAAAAGTTCAATAAAGAAACAACTAAAGCCACTGTAAAACCATGTGTATTAGCCTAATAACAAATTCAACATTTATAAAGTAAAAGTTAATGGAACTATAAGAAGATATAGATAAGGACACATAGTTGGACATTTTAATATTATATAGAACAAATAGAAAAAATAATAAATATATTGATTATTTGAAAAATATAATTCACTAACTTTAGCTGAATGATCCATATGGAAGTTTACATCTAATAATTTTAAAATACATAATCTTTTTATTTATCCATGGACCCTTACCATGATAGGCCATATCTTTGGCTACAACAGTTTAAATTATTCATTACTCTATGGTAACAAAAATCATGATAGGTGTTACCATTGGGGGAAGTTGAGAGAGAAAAAGAACAGAGAATACTGTAGAATGCTGTAGAGGTTCTATATCTTCTTATGGGTAGTGTTTATATAACAGTACACAAGTATATGCATTCATGACTTTGTGCAACAAAGATTTATGTGATTGTCTGTATGCAACTTATACCACAATACTGAATAAATAAACTATATCTAATAGAAAATTGAACGAGAATCTAGAATTCTAACCACAGTAAAAGAACTTTTGTGCACAGAACACTGAAGCTTCTTAATTTCTTCCCTATTCTTAGATACTTAAGAATTAATGAAATGATAAATTATATAAACTCTTTCATTAATTATAATAATCAGAAGTTAAATTAATATACATATTTTTTAAGACACTGTCTCTTGACCAACATTTAACTGAATGTTAGGAATGTCCAATCCTTTGGTTTTCCTGGGCCACATTTGGAAAAAGAAGAAATATATTAATATGATAGCTGCTGAGCATATATATATATATATAAATAGTATATATATATATATATATATATATATATATATATATATATCAAGAAAATCTCATAATGTTCTAAGAATGTTTACAAATATATGTTCGATTATATTCAAAGCTGTGCTAGACCACTTGTAGCCCACAGGCCATGGGTTAGACAAGCTTGATGTATGTGGTTGTCTGTTACACTGTTATTCCCAAATAAACCATACCTCTACAAATTAATCCCCTTTGAATGGGCTGAGACTGTGACTTGCTTTAATCAACAGAAGGTGGTGGAATTGACTTTGGCCTAAGTGGAAGCTCTGTGAAGATTTATGAAGTCCTGGTAGTTTTCAATTCTGCATGTTTAGGAACACTGATAAATAAAAAAAAACAGCTATTCTTCTGGGAAGGCCACATAGAGCAATCACATACAGAGACCATGTAAGGGAGGAGAACTCCATAACCACATAGACAGAGAAAAGGTCCAGTTCTCTTGTGGTTCTAGCTAAGACCAGTCTCTAGCCAGCTCACTAACTGAATACATCCATTTAGCAGACCGCTAGTATGTTGGCCAGCAAAACAACCACTCTGTTGAATACAGAATCCTGATTGTAGGATTGTGAGCAAATAGTTGCTTTTTAAACTACTAAGTTGTAGGGTCATTTGCTATCCAAGAGGACATAACTGAAACACTGTATCTTTGTCTTAGTCTGAGTTTGATAAGTATGATAATTATGCAGAACTGAAATGAAATGAGCACTGGAGTTGTCACAAGTTACTTTTATGTTCACCTAAAGAGTGATAAAGCATGTAATAGATGATGAGTCTTAAAATATAATCTTAATTTATATCCAAAAAGTTCTGTTTATCTTAATTGCAGTTGAGTTAGTATTATGTTTGCAAAATGGCCATGGGGAGGCCTACTGTCCTAGCTTTTGTATAGAAAATCAAAGAGTGAATCTTAATTTCACAGGCATTGAGAATGTCCTTGTTTGTGTTTGATTTCCGAAGTTGGCATATTTAAAGATCTTTTATGTTGTCTTAAGATAATTTAAAACTAAAGCAAAACAATGTATAATCCAAATATGAGAATATTTTTTAACTGCTTACATCATTGAGAGAAAAGAATTTCAAGTTTCATAAATAACAATTAGTATAGGTTTGCTAGGTAAACACAAGGCACCCAGTTAAATTTGAATTTCAGATAAATAAATAATTTTTGTTGCCAGTATTTCCTGTTCAATATTTGGAATGTATTTATACTAAAACAAATTATTACTTGTTTTATATAAATTTTAAATTTAACTAGCCTTTGGTATTTTATTTGCTCAATCTGGTAAGCATAAATAATAAAGTCAACAAGTCAGATCACAGAAGGAAGATGAACTTTAGTGTGGAGTGAAATAAGCAGTAGAGGTAGTCAGTGAAAAGGTGGAGTAAGGAAGTTTGAGAGAGGTAGATAATGTAAAACCATTGTTTGGGAAGTGGGAAAGTAAAAATCATACAAATCATTATAATACTTTAGGGCAATGTTAGATGTATGATCAGGAATGTATAAAATATTTCTACATTATTTTCTACAAGTGGTCTCAACTTTGTCTTGTGTTTCCAGGTGTTGGGAAACATAGACTTGACAATTCATATTATCTCATTATTCCCCCTTAGTTTGACCTTTCTGAATGACTCAGTCTATTCTGAGAAAATGCTTAACCATTCACATTCTACCTCTTCCCACTCACCCTCCTCATGATGATGCCTAGAGGTAATATGAGGATCAGATAATGATGAGAGAGGGGACCACCTATACACAGGCTTTGAGTTGAAATACCCGTTTTCAATGTCTGTATTTGCATGTTGGCTTCTCCCAGACATGCTAGTGATGTAAGTAGCTACACATGGCACACAATGGCAGCTAAGGTCTGACCATTCTATTCCTGGCTTACCTTCTCCTTACCCAGTCTCACTGTGGGCTTTACGTATATGCCTATACCCACTTTAAAAAAAAAAATTATGGAATCAGAATTTTTATATTTTTACATTTCAAATGAAAAGATTTTGCAAGGAGCTTCTAAAAGATAATTTATATGTTATTTTACTTTTATACAATTTTATATTCTTTATTGAAGAATGTGATAGTTCTATGAAATAGGTCAAGATAAATATTTATTAAAATGTAGGTATTTTTTTTAAATATCTACTGGCAGATGGCCTCTTTAGACTGTGTACTATCTGTGCCTTGCTCCCACCAATCTTCTTCACTCCATATTAACTTAGTGTTTACCTGGGGGTATATCAATAGTTCATACCTTAGTTTTGATTTTAAATAGGAATTCCCATGTTGTAATACAATTAGACTTACTTTTTCTCCTTTTCAAAATGTAGTATAATAAGTATCCAAAATCAATATCATTATTCTTTTTTTTTTTAACATGTTTAGCTGTTTCTCCCATTCCAAGGGTAGCACATAAGAATCCACAGTATGTATCTGTAATTACATGGACATATGGAGTATTTTTTTTTAATATATTTTTTTTATTCATTTATTTTTGACAGAGAGAGGAGAGAGAGAGAGAGAGATACAGAGAGAGAACTGAACTGGGGGAGCTCCCAGTTCAGCATATGGTTCCACACGGGCCAGGGCCGGGACACTGGCGCTGCAAAGTGAGCGCTCAACCCACTGAGCCATCCCGGCCTCCCCTCATTATTCTTTTTAAAGGCTATATTTTTATGTTCAGAGAAAGTTGATATTTTATTAGTCTAGAAAAAGAACTGTTCCTTTTGCAATAGTAAAAAAACACAAACAGTAACTATGCTTAGAAAATAATAAGGTTAATAGAATATCTGCTATACATTTTTTATACTATAACCTCTTCATCTTTTTTCCTCAGAGTGATTAAAAAGTGAACCAAATAATGATAATTATATTATTATGTGGAATATAATATAAATTTTATTATTTTGAAAAGAGAAATTACATAGAGAAAAGTATTTCTTGACATTTTAATATGCTATTTGTCATTTTTGCAACATTTGACTCAAGTAACAAAATAAAGTCAATAATAAAATAATAAATGATTTAAGAATGATATCACTACTTTTGAATTGATTTCTAAAAATGTTTAAATTATTTATTTGATTCCAACAACAGCTCTTTACTAGAAAAGAGAAAGTTTGATCTATAAAGTAATTAAACTTCAGCAAAATCAACCTTATATGCAAATGCTAATACATACATAATAAATATAAACAACAAATGGGTCTCAGTTTTACCCTGCTCCCTGACTAGTACTGTAAAAGGTACTTCCATACTTATAATTGTTAAAGTGTCTAAATTTATATTCTTTATTTTCTAAACGTTCTACTTGTAGTATATTGAGATCAGGAACTGTCATCAAGTCCACATAAATATATTTGGTGAATCTGAGTTTCAACTTTTAGGCCAAATGTAAATGATCTTATATTAGAAAATGTAAGTAAACTTAGAAAGCTTCTTCTGTTTCATCTTTAACTGGGGAGAAAAAAACTAAAAACAAAACTAAACAAAACTAACTTTGTAAATTTGGTATTATTTTCAAATATAATGGCACATAAAATATTAGCACAAGCAGAACCAACAGCCAGAAGTCACATATGCCAAACTTGGTAAAACAACAGTTTTGTCTTTCAGATCAAGACTCAACTCTGTAGGAGGAAAATTTATCTTGTGATAAACAGGGTCTTAAGCGATTATGTGATTGGCAGAATTTACAGTGCATTTATGATATTATGAGTTTACTGTCTTTGGGTTTGTTCAAATAATTTTATACATCTAGGAAAAATTCTACCTTATGTAATGATTTAATCTAACCACAGCTACAGAATTATAAATTACACTTAAGACTATGCTGATTGATCATAATCAGTTGTAATCATGTCTTATAATTACATTGCATTCTAGAAGCAGAGGCTGTTTTAGCCTACTCAGCACTGAGTTATATACAGAAGATTAGTTATTACTTAAGACAGTCTCAGTCAACATTCAAAATTGCCTACAAACAATACATTTTATTAAATTTATTGTCCAGGCATCAAATAACTTTTTTTTTTTATCCACAGAAATTTAAATGAGATTGCAAGCCACTCTAAAGCTCATTAACTGCTATTTATAACAAAAATATCTTCTTAAAAACACTCAATTCAGATTATGGGTTACAATGATGTATCAATTTCACAGATATACGGTATTTTAGAGTATATACATTTTACCTAAAAAATAATCAAGTAAAATGGTAGAGTATGGAAAGGTATAGATGAAACAAAAGAGGCAGAACATTTATAATTTATTAAAGCAAGGTAGAGGTCTTTCATATTAGTCTGTTTAATGTGTATATGCTAGGAATATTTGTATTAGTCTGTTTAATGTGTATATGCTAGAAATATTAATAATGAAAACGTGTGTGTGTGTACGTGTGTGTGTGTGTGTGTGTATATATATATATACACATATATATATATATGTATGTGTGTGTATATATATATATATATATATATATATATATATATATATATATATGGTGAACCAAAAGGAGGTGGACAGTAAATGATAAGATTTATTTCATTTACTGTCCACCTACTTTTGGTTCACCTGGTATATACTTTCTCCATAATAAAACTAAACTAACTTTATATTTATGATGCTTTATCTATATGCAATAATGACAGAAGTGTTCTTTATTATTTAAATGTCTGAATATTTAATATTTGAATGTATAAATCCTGCTTACTTCTTAAAGAATAGCTTTGCCTTTAAATTCCCCAAATACTAATGGACTATTTTTTTAATATCCTTGATATTCTTTCACCTAAAGCTACAGCCCTTTTTCTCTTCTTTTAGCCTAACCTTCCCTACTTTCTCTTATCATGATACCAACTTCTCATCTGCACTCTCAGTAAGCCTTACTAACCAGTAATGCAGAAACACTGTAGTATTTTGTTATCAATGCCTTATTACTAAAGATGATTACACTTTATACTATTAATGATAACTCCCACACAAAACATATTAGTATCATAAACAAGTTGCAAAAATTCATCAGGCAAAGATTATTCTGAATAGAATTCTACATTTGTGGAAATAAATAAATAAACTAAAATGTAAGGTTTTAGATTTAAATTTAGGTTTAGATTCAGATCAGTTACTAAATAAATTTTTTTGAGATATTAACAACTTATTTAAACATTTTTAACTTAATGTTTTCATCTTTTTGTATCTAAATATAGTGAATGTAAACCCATATGATAGTGTTTGATCTGATAAAATTAATATGTATCAAATATGTGTTGTCTAATTTTTCATCTATCCTTACTATCTAATATATATTTTTAAATTTATTTATTTATTGTTTTTGACAGAGAGAGACATAGACAGAGAGAGAACTGAACTGGGGGAACGCCCCAGCTCAGCACACAGGTTCGCACGGGTCGGGGCCGGGATTCAATCCTCGGCAAAGTGAGCGCTTAACCCACTGAGCCATCCCGGCTTCCCCTATCTAATATTTTTATGCACATGAATGAGGATTGAAGAATGGCTTGCCAATTCATTTCTGTAACCAAAAATGTAGTGATGATCTAAAGCATTCTCATTAATATTAACACTTTTATATTTGTTTGGACTTTCTTCCATTGTTTGTATAACAGGATGCCAAGTAGATTATCTGTTTTGGTTTGTTTGTTTTTCTTTACTTGGCATTTTAGCTCAGGTCTCAAAACTGAAGATAATTAATTTCAAATATTCACATATTCAAAAGACAACTACAATTCCTATGCCTTATAACCTTAAGATAAAGCCCAAATCTAACTTCTCATCATATCTTCTCATCCTTCTTCTCCTTATAAAAAAAGAAGGCCAAATTTAACAGAAGACAAAACTGGCACTGAAGAAACTTGTCATGGAACTATGTGATTCTGTGTACTCTTCTTGTGAGAAAGAGCAGAGGGACTGCACTGTCTACTCTAATTGAATGAGACCCTCAACAATTTGTGAGTCACAGGGACTTGCTGCTGACACGTGAATAGAAAAATCTAAGAGAGAGTAGGTTGTAATGTTCACCTGTAAAAACAGATGACTGAGAGTGAAAGCCAGCTGCACATACACAGAAAAGGTACGGTACATGTTTTCTCTCAGACAGGGGTTTCTAACCCCCAGTCAATGGAGTAGTACCAGTTAGAAACTGGGATGCACAGCAGGAGATGAGTGGCAGGCAAGTGAGTGAAGCTTCATCTGTATTTACAGCCACTCCTCATTGTTCCATTGCTACCAAAGCTCCACCTCCTCTCAGATGAACATCAGTGTTAGATTCTCACAGGAACTGCACATTTGAGAGATCTAGGTTGCACTCTCTTTATTGAATGTCTGACAATCCGAGGTGGAGCTGAAGAGGTGATACTAGCACTAGAGAGTAGTTGCAACTACAGGAAAGAGGTTTGACTGCATAGAGACCATAATAAATTAATTACTTGCATATTCATATCAAAACCTATCAGACAGTGGCAAGTGACAATTAAGCTCTATCTGGTGGCAGGATTTAAGTCAGAATTTGACACTTATTTTAGTCTGCACATGATCTGCCCATTATTTTATTTAACACTTTTGTCTGTACCTCTTTCTTGCACTGCACACTTGTATTGATAAGTTTTGGTAAACCCACAAGCTAACCCTAGCCAGAGTGAGTAAAAAACAATCACCAGAGAGCTCTTCAAAAAGGGAGAAAGACCCAGTGATGAGAGTGCAGAAGACCCTAAGACTGTCAACAAAAAGAATGCTGCATGTAAAAGAAAATACCAAGAGTCCTACTTAAATTGTGGGCTCATTGCAATAGGTGATTCTTGTTCTCTAAGCTCACTTTGTATAATTAATACATTGTGACTGGCTATCTAACAAAGCCATCAAACATTCAAAATGGCTTCACCACATAGAGACCAAATATCCTGCATTAAAAAACAAGCTTTTGAATTTTTTCTTAAAAAAAAAAAACCATGACCATGGACATGAAGAGTACAAGCAATTATTGACGGCCACTACTTCATCAGATGTGTCTACACTAAAGCATCATTCTCAGTGGCTAATTGCATTGCTAAAGCTAAGAAAACTTTTACTATTGGTGAAGGCAGAATATCCTCAGATTGCTCCCAAAAGCATTGCAAAGCCTGCTTCCATTTCCAACATTTTATCTTCATGAAACATGATTTTCTGCAGTGACAACAACCAGAACAAGATTATGGAGTAGACTGGACATGAGCAACATATTTCGATGTCACTGCTACCCATAACCCCCAGACGGGACCATCTAGTTGCAAGAAACCAAGCTAAAGGCTCCCACTGATTCTGAACTATGGTGAGTTGTATAATTATTTTATTATATATTGCAAAGTAATAACAATAGAAATAAAGTGCACAATAAATGTAACATGTTTAAATCATCCTGAAATAATCCACTGCCCCCAGTCCATGAAGAAATTATCTTCAAAAAAACTGGACCCTGGTGTTAAAAATGTTGAGGTTTCCCTGATCTAGAATACCATAAAATCCAAGGAAGATAGGCACCTGTGAGAAATATTAAAAGGAGCCATCCGAGAAGACTATCTTTGGTATAGTCAGTGTGTGTGGCACACAGTCAGAAATTTCTAATGGAGAAGTGATATATGGCAAGTGACTGAGTCACTTAGTTGATCAGGCATTGAAAAGCCTTCAAAAGAGTAAACATGGGGCTGATCCTTGAAAAAACTAATAAAAGTTTCCGCATAGAAAAACATTTGAGGATCTGCCATTCCAAAGTCACTTTATCAGGTAACAACAGCACCTACTACTACAAAAGATTGACACCGAGGCACCTAGGAAATGTCCAAACAGAAGAAGCGGTAGAGAGGGAATGGGAAACAAAGCAATTTCCTTCTCCAATATTGTTTTATATAACCTGGTTAAAAACTGAGCTATAAATATTAAAGCCCTTCATAAGGGTTGAGCTGAGACAGAGGTATCATTTAGACCAAGTCAGTCTGCTGATTTACTACAATTCTGTAAAGCAGAGCATTTTGCAAAATATGAATGAACTGCCAGAACTATTACGGCTGTCACTCCACTAACCTCTACAGAGCAGAGAAAAACATTAGTTTTCTTACATTTTTTTTACAAGAAGTTTTTTGGAGGAATCTGTACTACTTTACAACTTGTTAATCAATAATCATGTCAAAAAATAAAAAAGATTTGGAAAAACAATATATGGTAAGAGAAGAGAGATTCTAATTAAATATTTCCTATAACCATAATGACTTATTTTTTTCTCATAATTATTTCAATGATTAAGAAGAATACCCCCCAATACTAAATTAAAAGAAAAAAGAAAAAAGAAAAAGAAATACTCAAGCCTACAAAACAAACTCTATAACCAACTATATCTTTTTCATATTCATCTATTCCGTAAAACTGATTTGAGATTTTTTAGAGAGAAAATAAAGATACAAGTAATAATTTCTAGGTATGACTCTGGTGTTGATGAGGTTATGGAAATGTGAAAACTGGACGCTGAATTGCCAAAGCTAATAAAAGAGCGTCTATCTGTATAATGCATTCTTTGAAAGAAACTAAAAGACACTCAGAAAAATAAGAAAACATTGTAGTAACGTATTAAAAATACAATATAAACGAGGATTGGATAACTCAGCAGTTGAGCACTTGCCTTGAAATAGTGAGGTCTGGGGTTAGATTCCTAGCCCAGCCTGTGCAAACCCATATAGTAAGCTGCAGTGTAACCGGTAACTGCCAGGATGGCTGGGTAATGAAGGTTCTTGCCTCCCCTGCAGGACCCTGGTTCTTTTCCTCCCATGGCATCCACCTGTGTAGAATGAAACCATATTACAACTAATAATGTACAACTATGGAGACTTCTCTGGGCCCTTCTACCTTCTCTCTCTCTCTCTCTCTCTCTCTCTCTCTCTCTCTCTCTCTCTCTCTCACTCACTCTCTCTCTCTTCCTCACCTTCTCTCAAACAAAATAAATCTTTTTAAAAATATGATATAAAATCTCAGGATATATTCAATTTGTTTTGGTATAGTTTATCTGAATAGATCCATTACTAACTTGTTTCATGTTAGTCATTAAGTGATTATTAACCCTCCACTGTAAATTGTTGTCTTAACTCAACCATTAAAAATAAAAATCATCATTAAGTTACTGATAAAAAGTAAATGGGAAATTGAACATTTGAAATAAACGAGATTAACTATCTAAAGATTAAAAATGGGACTGTATAATAGTAGATAACAGCAAAATTTGACATCTGCTGTAGACATCATCAGTGGTGAAAGGTCAGGTTCAGAGAGACTTAAACAATATTGATAGTAGCTCATTTATAAACCAGATGAGTACATGTAGTTATTGAGGTATTTACAAAGATTTGTATAGAAAATAAGCACTTTAAAATTGATTGAGAAATATGTTGATAGGTAGAAAATCACTGCGCAAATATTTTTTTTTAGAAAACTATTAATTTCAAATAACATATAAGGAAGACAATGATAAAGAATGTGCCCTCAGCTTCCAAGATACTTGCAACTAATTATCTAAGATGAGCAAATAATTTCATAAAAGATAGAAGTTTGCGTGTTCTTTTATTAAGTTTAATTGCTTAGTTATCTTGTCTAGTGGCAAATGTATGGTTTAGTTCCTATTAGAAACCTTGGGGAAGCCAGGATGGCTCAGTGGGTTAAGCGCTCACTTTGCAGCACCAAGAACCGAGGATCGAATCCTGTTCCCTGCCTGTGCGGACCCATATGCTGAACTGGGGAGCTCCTCCAGTTCAGTTATCTCTCTGTCTCTGTATCTCTCTCTCTCTCTCTCTCTCTCTGTCAAAAACAATAAACATAAATAAAAATAAAATCTTTAAGAAACCTTGACTTACAGCTTCTCAAAAATTAAAACAGTAAGAGATTCGCAGCCCCAAGTGGTTGCTTATTGGCTTTTCCTTTGCCACAATCTATTTTCAGAAGTATATTCATTGTTGTTGTTGGATATTTAAATTATTAGTATTATTTTAATTTTTAAATAGGGATGACAAGCAGTCTCCAAGTATGAGTATCATAGCATTTTTTTTTAAGGGAAAGCAGCAAAATTTATTAAGTAAGGGAAGGAGTAAACACTCTCAAAATGAGAGAGGACATCCAAAAATGAAATGCCCCATGCCTATTCTAATTGGTTAGTAGTAGCTAACTGTAGAACTACAAAACGTAATAGCCAGAATCATCAGGAACAAATCCTGCAGCCATGAGGAGTGCCTGAGAGGAGACCAGCATGTATCACATACAACTCCCATACATGACAACAGCAGCACTTTCCAAGTCTCTTGAAATAAAGATCAAATTTATATGTGGAACAGTAAATAACCACTTTTTCAAATAACGGTTTAGGTGGTTAAGCTTGCTGGAGTCCACACTTTAGAAAGACAAAATTATTTTTTGTGGGGAAGCTGGGATGGCTCAGTGGGTTAAGCGCTCACTTTGCAGCTCTGGGGACTGAGAATCGAATCCCGGCCCTGGCCCATGCGGACCCATATGCTGAACTGGAGAGTGCCCCCAGTTCAGTTCTCTCTCTGTCTCTGTATCTCTCTCTCTTGTAGTTAATATTAGGAATAACTGAAACTTTAAAAATCATCAATATGACCCAGAAATTGCTCTTTTGAGTATCTATCCAAATAATCTGAAACTTATATCTATATAGATATATATATCCCAATGTTCATTGCAGCATTATTCATGGTGGCCAAGACATGAAAATAACCAAAGTTCCCTTTTTGATAAATGACCAAATAAAAAAGATGCAGTGTATACACACGATGGAATATTACTTGTCCATAATAAAAGATAAAATACTGCCATTTGCAACAATGTAAATGTACTTTGAGACTATCATGCTAAGCAAAATAAGACAGAAAGTCAAGAATCATATTTCACTCATATGTGGGATATGAAATTGAAAGCAACAAGGGAACAAGACAAACAAGCTAAGAAACAAAAATTCATAGACATAGACAACAGGTTAGTGATCATCAGAGGGTAAGAGGGAAATTGAGTAGTAGAGGAGGGAGGGAATCAAATATATAGTAATGGAAGGAGAACTGATTCTGGATAGTGAGCACACAACGCAATATATATGTGGTATATTATAAAAATGTTCATTTAAAACCTATGTAACCTTACTAACCGATGTCACACCAATACATTTAGTTTAGTCTCTAATGAGCAAGAAAAAGCAGAAAATTTGACTCCCCCACCTTATATACTGGTTAGAATGTAAAAAGAAAAGAAAAAGAAATAAGGAAAACTTCTTTTAACAATGGAACCAAAGGTGAAGATTGAAGGAGAAATGGAACAGGACACAACCTTCCAGCAACTGTGTAGCCCACCTGACAGCTTTATTGTTCCAGGGGTTCTATCCAGCTAGTGAAATACCAGACTGCAACTTGCAGTCAGCTAAGCCATACACCTGTGCATCTGCTTGTTCCCCATACCACTCCCCTTTCAAAGGGAAGGGTTTCAAGGGAGAGCTCATGGGTGCAGCAATTCCAGTCTCCTTTTTCCTTCCAGTGGACTTGGCCTAAATCCAGTACCACCTAAAAAGAGAGACTGGGTCCAACCTGGTCAGTGTCTCCCCACTGTTCTCATGAGGGTTGAGAGATGGAGAAATAAATAAATAAAAAAAAATAAAACCCATCAATATAACATCCTAGAAATTATTTTCAAAGTTATCACAGATTTACTGTTTCTGACAAAAACTGTATTATTGTAGCCAAAGAAATACCTTCATGAAAGATCTGGAGCCATAGCAGAAGTGGTATATATTTATGGCTAACACCATCTAAAACCATTTTTTATTTTTTGTTTTCATAACTTTATGAACTAAAATTGATATGCTAAATGAAAACTTATTTCAATACTTTAAAACATATAATTATGGTCAAATGCTAAACAGTATTTATTTTAATAAATGATATGACCTACTCATATTTTTCAGAAGTTAAAAAAAATATTTGTAAGTAAAATTACTGGTAGGTAATATTACTTTTCATTCTTTTTGAAGTTTATTTGGAAATTAACATTCTATAAAGAGGAAACAGTGAACATTAAGTTGAAAAAATAAATTTGTTTCTCTAACTACATGTGAACAGTACCACATAAAACTTAATATATGCCACAGCCGTACTACCTGAGCTCCAAACCCATCCTGTCATTTCCTTCAGGCATAGTACTTACTCTCTCCATGCTTTGGTTTCCTTAGCTATAAAATGTAGATACAGTATTAATACCAAATAGAGTTGTAAAAAGGTTAAATAGTTACTCTATCTGAAGTGTTTAGACTCAGTGACTGGAACATAATAGAGACTTCATTAAAATTAGTTATTTTTATTAAAATCTATACTAGGAGAAATATATACACAATAAAGAAAGAAAATCACTTAATATTTAATGTGTACTAATAAACTATATATTCACTTCTCAAACTATAAACTATTCCTAATTTTGTGCAAAAATCTTGAAGAAAGACAAAAACTGAATTTAGTATTTTACCACTGAAGTATACACACTGATGTTATGCCACGTTGGTGCCCAAACTGTTACATCCCCAAAGCATTTATTTGAGAGCTGTTAGGAAGTAGAAAGCATGATGAAATAAGCATTAATGAATACTGCTGTGGGCTGAGAAGTTCAGGTAGAATACTAACAGAATATAATGCAATTATGTTCTAAAGACATTTTCATAT
>PVKE010003943.1:53977-68332 GCA_004027555.1 Craseonycteris thonglongyai
GTGCATAGTTATTTCTATTTTACTTTTTGACAGATAGAGAGAGAGACAGAGACAGAGACAGTTAGAGAACCAAACTGTGGGAACTCCCCAGTTCAGCACGTGGGTCCTGCCTGGGCCGGAGCCGGGATTCGATCCTCGGTCCTCATGGCCTCAAAGCGAGCGCTCAACCCGCTGAGCCGTCCCGGCTTTCCCCTGTGTTACATTCTTAGACAACACTATACCTAGAAAATATACTTTTGTTGCAATATTGGACAAAGTATACTAAGCAGTAAATGATCCAAAACTAACTCACCTTTCTTAATCCTTTAGTATTGGTCCTAAAGTCAGCATAGAATACCCATAGGACATGGGCTCTGGGATTAGAAGACCCAAGGCTAGAAATCCAGTTGGGTAGATTCTCCCCTCTACCACTCGAATAAAGTGAAGTACTGAGCCTATGTAGGACTCCTTCTTCTTATCTGACTGACTGGTCAAAGGAAATTCAAAACAGAGATGCAATGAGACCTGAAAAAAAAAAATACCTGGTCTCTTTTTTTTTTTTTTTACAACAGTTCTGGACATTTATGGCCAGAATAGATAGATAATTCAACATGTTCAAAACAGCTCAAACAGACTCACTTAAATCACTAGTTCCCAAGTGGTGGCATGTGTAACCCTGGGGATACATGCTGGGCCTTTCAGAGGTATGCAAAAAATAATAATGAGGGGAAAAACAAGTAAAAAAAATGCAACACGTTATTTCATGAAACAATAAACGTTAAGTTTGAATCACTATTAAAAAGACACTTCAAAATTAGATCACATTAGTGAACAATGATTGGTGAGGGTGTGACTATGAACACTTCCCCCATTTCACTCTTCTACCAATCATCACACAATTTCAGAACAGTTCATTTGCTATGTTTCTAAAATGTCCCCAATATATCAATATATTCATAGCCACACTGTTTGATTAGCTTAGTTATTGACTGAGTAAAAGTAAGTGTGTTGGGGAAGCCGGGATGGCTCAGTGGGTTGGGCGCTCACTTTGCAGTGCCGGGGACCGAGGATCGAATCCCGGCCCCGGCCCCGGCCCCGGCCCATGCGGAACCATATGTTGAACTGGGAGCTCCCTTAGTTCCATTCTCTCTCTGTCTCTGTATCTCTCCCTCTCTCTCTCCTCTGTCAAAATAAATAAATAAATAAAATTATATTAAAAAAAAAAGTGTGTTGTTTTTAATCGTGATTCTTTTCAAGTAGATACTTGTAATTTAATGTTTAACATAAACTCAGTTATTATTGCCAATGATTTTTAACTGTGTCAGTTATGGATCAGTGATTAAAAATAAGAACAGTTGAAAAACCAAAATATGATGTGGATTATAACCCCTTGCCAAGTACTTCTCAATACATGTCTGCAGCTATGAGTACATCCACACATTGGGAAATATTAAAAAGGTGCATGTCTCAGGTACTACACTGAAGAAAAGGAAATACTCCGAAGAGTACAATAAATACAGGTTTTCAGTTGTAGGTGATAATGACTGTCCTAAGCACTTGTGTGTTGTGTGTAGCTAAAACAGTTGCATAAAAAACCCTCTCTACTCATGTGACATTTAGAAACTAAACATCTGATGTATAAAACAAATTAATACATTATATTTGGTGCTTAGAAAAGTATCCAATTGTTGCCTCATACATGACATTAGGAAACAAAGACAATGAAGAATGAAGTTGAGACTTCATACCGTATTACTTATCACATAGCTAAATATGCAAAAAACTACACTGTGGCTAAAAATTTGATTTCTCCTTGTATTAATAATACCATTTTTTGTATGTTTTCAGAAGAACATGTCTGAAAGATCAATGCTAACTCTTTTTCAAACACAATGTCTTGAATTCAGAAAAAGTGTTTGATGATGTTGAAGCTGTAGTAGTAGAGAATTAGAAAAAGTAAATTATTTTTCTTCTAGATCAATGAAAGTGTAGATGTTGCCGATTTATCTACTTTACTCATTATAGCAAGATAATTGGTAGGAAGTGAGATTGAAGAAAACCTGTTGCTTTGTTACCCATTGACAGGTGAAGATATTTTTATTGCAATCAGTGGTTATTTTATTTAAAAGAACATTAGTTGGTCCAATTGTTGTAGTATATGCACTGATGGAGGCAAGCCTATATAAGACTGTTTTATAGGCCTACATGGCATAATTAAAGAAGTAGCTCCTCATGTCCAATGGAGTCACTACTGCGTTAGACAGAGTCTGGCATCCAAGCCTCTTCTTAGTGAACTGAAAGATGTTCTTGATGAAGCTATACAAGTTGTAAATTGCATTACACTACAGCCATAAAACTCCAGATTGTTTAAAGCTCTGTGTGAAGAATTAGCATTCATATCACATAGCTTTTGCATATAGAGGTAAGGTGGCTATCTATTGGCAAAGTACTTACACATCCATTTAAACTTACGTTTAAACTCATACATGAAGTCCAAGTATTTTTTGAAGATGATAATTTTCCTCTTGATCCAAAGTTTCAAGACAGTGATTAGCTTCATTCTTACATATTTATCAGACACTTTTCTAGAAATAAACAAACTCAACTTGGAACTGCTCAATTGCTAGATTCAAAGTAGCCAACAAAATTGAGTCAATGATTAAAACACTGAACTTTTTGAAAATGTGTATTGAATGACATCAGCCTGAGGTTTTTGAAACTCTGTACAATTTCTTATCTGAGAGTGACTTGCACCTATTGGATCCCAAAATGTGAAAGAGAATATTTTAAGTCACTTGGAAGGTCTTCAAGTGTGCTTTTAGAAGTACTTCTCTCAGCATGGGAAAAAGAAACAAAACAAACAAAAAACTGGATTGCAGCTCTCTTCAACGAAGAATTCTCCAGAGGGGGAAGCCGGGATGGCTCAATAGGTCAAGCGCTCACTTTGCAGCCATGGGGACCGAGAATCAAATCCTGGCCCCAGCCAGTGTGGACCCAAATGCTAAATTGGGGAGTGCCCCCAGTTTGGTTTTTACCAGAGTGAGATCCCGGCCCAGTTCCTGCTCTGTGCAGCTCCGCTCCCACCTATGGAATGAAACTATGTGGAAAAACCAATGATATGCAACTATGGAGACTGTTCTGGGCCCTCCCATCTTCTCTTTATCTCTGTCTGTATCTCTCTCCCTCTGTAAAAAAACAATAAAAATAAATCTTTTTTAAAAAATCTGATTTTAGGGAAGCCAGGATGGCTCCGTGGGTTAAGCTCTCACTTTGCAACCCCGGGGACCAAGGATCGAATCCCGGCCCTGGCCTGTGTGGACCCATATGCTGAACTGGGGAGTGCCCCCAGTTTGGTTCTTGCCGGGGTGAGACCCCGGCCCAGTTCCTGCCCTGTGCAGCCCCACTCCCGCATGTGGAATGAAACTATGTGGAAAAACAAATGCTGTGCAATTATGGAGACTGTTCTGGGCCCTCCCCCTTCTCTCTGTCTCTGTATTTCTCTCTCTCTCTCTCTCTCTCTCTCTCTCTCTGTCAAAAACAATAAAAATAAATCTTTAAAAAAATCTGATTTTAAAAGAAATCATTTTATTACATTCTGGAGAAATGTCAGTGAGGAATACAAACAGCTCACTAGGAAGGCATTCAAATAATACTTCTTGCTATTTACTATAATGAACTAGTGGAAAAAGCTTTTTCTTCTTACACTAAGAATAAGTACTGCAACAAGCTTAATGCCAGTTCAAATTTAAGACAGTATATTGCATTTTCTGAGACTGATTTTAAGAAATTAGGTTCTTCTAAACAAGTTCAATGATCTCACTAACGATGTTTCAATCAGCTAGTGATCTGAATAATAATTATTACACACTTTTCAGCTAACACAAGTAAATATTATTAATAATAAATGAAAAGTTTTTTCAAATACTTGATCACAATTATCGCTACTTAATTCTTTTATCAATATTGTGAAATTAAATCTGTGGTTTGTACTTTAGTGCAGTAATTTTTCTTAACTTATTACCTCTATCATTTTACAGTAAGATAGGCACTGAACAAAAGTGTCAGTATTTAAAAACAGCTGTTTTAAAAACAAGGGGCACAATTTATGGAAATTGCTTCAAAAAGGGTACACAAGTGAAAAATTTTGGAAACCACCGTCTCAAACTCAAATGGAATATGAAAGTAATTGTAATTCAAGCAGAAGAATCACTTAGTCTCAACTATTTAAATATTTCAAGCAAAAAAGTTTTGGGGCCTGAATTATGGGTTTGCCCTGTGCTTCACTTTACCTCAGGGGTAAACATGGCCAAAGCGTGCAGCAGTTACTTTAACGAGCTCAGTCAGGCTAGAATTCTAATGAAATTGTTGCAAGATGAAAAGCCAATAGTATTGTAACTGCAAGCCAATGCATTAAGGGAACTGAAAAATCACCTGGGAAAGATCAGTAGAACGATTACATGAACAGAGAAACACTACTAATTGCTAATGATCAGCTAAAACATATGGGGATGCTTGGGATGTTACTGTACAGGTGTGGGATTCCATTTGACATTTGTCTTAGATTTAATGTGTGACATTTGTGTAACTTCCAACTAAAGCAGAATAATGATAATTAGAAAAGAATTTCTTGTTTAAGCCCCCAAATTTTACTACATTCATTACATACAATAAACTTTACTACGTTGACATTTAGCTTTCATTTTTTTCTTTTATGGTTCTATGAAACATGTATCAGCAGAAGCTAATAAGCCTTATTTTATTCCTACAAATTTTGTAGATCAATAGTCTAGGCAAAATATAAATACATATATCAAAAGCCTTATTTTAAAAGTACATGCACAAGGCTGATCTGAAGGATGGGTGTACTAACTAATGTGGCACTGTTATAGTTTTCACATTAGTATCCATTTTTATTGGTCAGTACAATTTTCTTATTTGTGATGTCTATGTGGTACCAAATGGTAAAATTTCAAATATCACCCTGGTTCACAAGTATCATAAAAATCTTCTTTTGCTGGTATTTATACTCTATTTTAAAAGTTTGAGAGTGGTTAAATATGATGATTACAACAATTAATTTATATGAAATAATAAGACAAACTTTTATTAAAATGAGAATTTTTAGATATTAGTAGTTAATTACTGGCTTGCCCTTTTTTGATGAGTGCAACTTAATTATTCATCCAAACATTTTCAATCAAAAAAATCTTCACGTAAGTATTTACATAATGTCATTCAATAATCAAGTTATTTTGTTTTATTATTTCATTATCCAATTTAAGCATATGAATATAAATACCTGTACAGAAAACTTTACTTTAGTTCTTCCAGGTCACTGTTTTATGACTAGTATGTATTCTTTCACATAATTTTTTTCCAGATTTTTATTTTTTATGTCATGTAAGTTATAGTCAAGTAATCTCAGTAGTTTAAACTGGGGAAAAATAGGAAAATCCACTAATTTTATATATTAATTCTGAAACAAATTTTAGTAGCTAAGTATTTTTTTCCTGGAAAAGCATATTTTTTTGGGGGGGGAAGCAGTTGTCTCTCATATCCTACTACAAATATCACTCATTTCTGAACCATTTGCCCATAATTTATTCTCAATCTGGGTATATATGGTATATAGCTATCAGCTGACGTGCTCTCAAATACATCAGATAATTTTATTGATTCATACCAGATAAGTGGTTGAGAAAAAAAAACACTAACCAAAACAAAACAAAACAAAAACCAATTCAATGATGTTTTGAAGTAGAAGGTCACGTCACTTGAGCAGGTGGGGAACTGCTCTCCATACTTAGATTTAGAAGTGAGAAAGAGGAAACAGTCAAGACCCAAGTGCCTAGCAAAAATGTAAAGGACACTTTGCCCATAGTTTCTTCTAGCAAATTCCAAGGTTGATTATGGCTATATTTATTCAAGGATGAGTAAATACATATATGGAATGAAGAAGATAAATACACAGGTGACAACACAAAAATTGAAAAACACATATTGCATGCTTATATTCTAAACCAGGGGTGGGCAATTGTTTTGGCTCAGGGGCCGCTTTGTGGAGACGAAGGTTAGCAGAGGGCCACACCTTTTAAAATGATTGCATTTACTAGTTAACTTTGCATTTCAGAAAAGATATATATTGTATCATAAAAATCAACAAATATAAATTAAATAAATTATTGGCAGTTTTACTCAATTTATTTATTATGCTAATTTTATATCATCTATAACTGCAAACATATTTAACTTTAGAATCAATTTAATGAGACAAATGTACCTTATCATACTTTTCTACAATGTTTTTGAAATCAGGAGTAAGATTGCTTGTTGAAATTCTCATCACAGCCTACAAGTTAATGTATGTCAAAGAGCATCTGTATTTACTCTTGATCTTCAAGCAAGAAAAACTTCCCTCACGAATATATGTAGATCCAAATATAGAGAACATCTTCCCAGCAAATTTCTTCATACATGGAAATTTTTCAGTAGACAAAGATTTGTAAAAGTCAACTAATGTCACAGCATTAAACATTTCTTTCACAGTGTGATCTGACTGCATGTCAGTAAGTTCAAGCTGCAGCTCCTCAGGTGCTGTATCAATATCAGCAGTGATGGGAAAAGAGAGCACGTTGAATTTAGGCTCTATTCTCTTGAAGTCCTGAAATCTTGTGACCTCGTCCTCCAAACTCTGCAGATGATCCCTAATCTTAGCAGAAACACTTTCAGGCACTTTGTTTTCCTAATAAAGGGAAATGACAAAAATTGCCTTCACTTGCTTGTCTTGCAAAAAGACCTAGTTTTACTTATTTAAATGCAGATACACCACCAGCATACTCCAAAAGGAGGGAGCTTTACTTAAAATCGAAAGTTGCAGCCATTTACATCTAATAGTAATACAAGATATCATAAGCTAATGCTTAATCAAAAAAATGTTATGGGACACAGCAGCTTGCCCTTGGCTTCCTATAGACTTGGCTCAGTGCCAAGGCACCTACTCCCAGCCATGTGGAGGCATCTATTATTGGAAGCACTGAAGTTAGAAATTTATAGATTTATTGTTGCAAAGACAAAAATTGAAATTAACTAGATCAACCAGAAAAGTGCGTATATACATTGCACATGCACATTTATGTGGCCTTCCTAGTGGAAAATACGAGACGAGTCTTCGGTCATGCATGGGAAGAAAATCTCAATTCAAGGCAGATTTCTTCTGATGTCTTGGCGGGCCACAAAAAAACCTGTAGTGGCCCACGGGCTGCAGTTTGCCCACCCTTGTTCTAAACAATATGTAATATATTTTATATTCTTTAATGTATGTGATTCTATGAAGTGTATAATATTATTTACATTTTTTAAATATAAAAACTACATAGTTTTTAGGTGTGCTTTATAGTTGTTGCCAACCAATGTCACCCCAATAAATTTAACAATAAAAAAAATACAAAAATTGAAATTTAACCAGGTTAAATTGCTTCTCCAAAGTTAAAAACCTGATAAGTAAGTGGCAAGGATAACATTAATTTGAAGTTTATCTGGCTCATGCCTTAATCACTTTCTAATGCATTAAAAACTGAGAGTATCTCTAGAATAGTTATTCCACAAAACAGCAATACTAATTTAGAACCATCTTCTGAAATTTTTCTTAATTATGAAACTTATAATATATTTTTTTGTTTGTTTACAAGAATTCAAGAAAAGGAAAGAGATTAGTATGGAGATAGGTATGTCAAGAATGCAAAGAAATTTGAATGTAGTATGATAATTAAAATCCCCATTACAGATAATAAGTTGGACATGAGTTATAGAAAATGAAATCAATATGTTGATTTAATTTATGTTCTGTCCAAAAATACACCCAGATCTAATATTAAACTCAATTTTAGTGATTTTTCCCAGGACTAACTTAAATTTCTTCTTTTTTCTTCCCTCTGATTAAATTTTATTTAACTAAATCAAGGATTTTTTAACCTTGGAACAATGAGATTGGGGCTAGTTAATTCTTTTTCTATGGGGCCACATCCCTGGCATTTATCTACTAGATGTCAGAAGCACTGTCCTTTTCCTTCAACAGTTGTGACAAACAAAAATGTTTCCAGAATTACCATTTGTCTCCTGGGGAGAAACCTATGTAATTTTTACTAACCAAACTCATCCCAATAAATATAACAATTAAAAAAAAAAATACTGGGGGAAGCCGGGATGGCTCAGTGGTTTAGGCGCTCACTTTGCAGCGCCGGGTACCGAGAATCGAATCCCAGCCGGCCTGTGCGGAACCATGTGCTGAACTGGGAGCTCCCCAAGTGCAGTTCTCTCTCTGTCTCTGTATCTCTCTCTCTCTCTCCTCTGTCAAAATAAATAAAAAAATAAAAATATATTAAAAAAAAACAAAACACCAAAAACTGTATTAGTTAAATAATGAGGAATTTGTCATTCTTTCTACTTTACTTTGAGTGAATGACAACAAAATTATGTAATCAAACTTTGTTACACTACCATGAATGTTCACAATAAAGCACAAAGAGAAAACAAAAGAAAAATATTTTTGTGGATATATATGCATGGCTTTCCTATTCCAATTATTTACTATTCATCTTTAAAAATTCAACTGCTGGGGATGCCAAGACAGCCTAGCAGGTTGAGCACTTGCTTTGCAATCCTGAGGTCCAAGGATCGAGTCCTGGTCCCAGTCCTGGCCCCAGCCTGCGAGGAACCGTGTGCTGAACTGTGGTGTGCTTCCTTTGTGGAAGAGCTCCAAGTTTGGTTCTTGCCAGGGTGAGCTTCCCATGTAAGAGACCCCCAATTTAGCCCCCAGTGCATGGGGGTGTGTCTCCCATGCAGAAGGCCCCTGACCCAGTTCCCACCCTACATGGCTCCATGCCCACCTGTGTGGAACAAAATCATGTCAAAATACTAATAATGTACAACTATGGAGACTGCTCTGGTCCCTACCCCTTCTCTCTCCCTGTCTCTATCTCTTTCTGTCAAAAGCAATAAAATAATTATTTAAAAACATTAAACTACTGAAAGAATAACGGAACAAAAAATTTTGGGGTAAGCTAATGTAATGGGGTATAACAAATGAGCTAATACACAAAACTTATGATAATCAATGGTACTAAAAAGATTCTCCAGCATATACAAGGGCTGACTGGAAAAATCCAGCAATCATCAACATAATGTGAATGGTTACATGGCTTGATACTTTCTGAAGTATCTACTTTTTTTAAAAAAACTTTTATTTTGGAGGAGAAAGATGGCGGCATGAGAGGAGAACCCAGACACCTACCGAGGAAGGGACTTATGAACAAAAGGGAACCCACAGGGGAAACCCTGAGAAGCACCCTCAACTGAGAGAACCACACAACGCAGAACAACACTCAAAGGTTAGAGGAAAAAGGGGAGAGTGGGAGAGGGAAGGAGAGGAAGCAGTTCCGGGACAGGAACATGGAGCCGGCCCGGGGCTGGCAAAAACAAAGGGGAATTGGGGGACTACAGTCAAAGTGGAGCTAGATCCAGGGCGGGCTGGAAGCCGAGACCTAGGGAATGTGGAAGCCCCACAGGAATGTGGAAAATTTAACATCCGAACTCAAGGGACGACACGCGGAGCCCTAATCAGATCAGGGAGCTTAAAGTGGAACAGGGACTGTGGAGCAGGGCAGCTGCACTTCCCAGCAGGCAGGGTGAGAGCAGGGCACCAGCCCACAGCATGACAGCACCCTCCTGATTCACAGAGGAGATACAGCTGAGCTCCTAAAGTTGACTATGAGGGAGCACCTTTTGAAGACAGGGCTCTTGGAGTGAGGGCAGCAACTCAGTGGACATGAAGGGAGCACGCTCAGCAACAATAGATGTGCTTAGAGTGAATCCCGGTCCTGCAGAGCACCCGGCTGAGCTGTGGCCTAGCCTCTGCCTGCCCGCACCACTGCTGAGCTGCCGCCCTGGCAGGCAGGCTCACAGACAGCAGGCAGGCTCACAGAGGCAGTGAAAAAGCACTCTGGCCAGAGGGGAAGAAAAGCCCTGGGCTGCTCGCAAGGCCACGCACTGAACCACCAGCCTCCCAGCAGACAGAGGAATCTGCTATTGTGTCTCAGGCCCGCCCAGCTCCTACTCACACACCCTCACCTCCCAGAACCACACCTTCACTACCCTGCCTTCTAACAGCTAAAACTGCAACCTAAAGAACAGCCCCCAGGCACAGAACTGACTGCTTCCCCCAAACCTCTCCCAAAATCTTCTCTTCCCACATCTGAGAAGCCCACCTGATAGAAAAACACCCAGTGGGAGAGCATACTCATGCTCAGAGAAAAAAGAACCACATCACACACAATACACACCTCAGAATCCAAAGCCCCTCCAGAAGATCAGGGGCATTCTTTAGTAAAGGAGCTTGCACACTTGGAATCAAATCTAAGTGAAACAGAATTCAGAGCTGCAATAATCAAGGCACTCAGAGAGCTCACTCAATGCTGACAAAGTACCCAGACACAGTTAAATGACCTCAACAAGAAATTTTCTGAGGAAACTGAGTACTTTGCCAATAAAATTGAGAAGTTAGAGCAGAACCAAAAGGAACTCCTTGAAATGAAAAAAATCATGAGAAAGATGAAAACAGAACTGACCAGCCTGTGAAACAGGGCTGACCAGCTAGAGGAAAGAATGAGTGAAATCGAAGATAGAAACATGGATATGTCACAGAGGGAAGGAGAAAAGAAAATGAGAATCAAGAGAAATGAAAGAGCCCTACAAAAACTCTCTGACTCAGTCAGAAAAAACAATATTAGAATAATAGGGGTACCAGAAGGAAGCAAAGTGAAATCTTCTCAGAGTCTACTAAAAAAAATAGTGGATGAAAATTTCCCTAGCCTATGAAAAGAATTATTGCCTCAAATCCAAGAGGAAAGCAGGAGCTCCAACTTTCTAGACCCTAGCTGACCTTCTCCATGACAAAAAACAAAGACAAGGAAAGAACCTTTAAGGCTGCCAGGGAAAAACAAAATATAACTTTCAAAGGAAAACCTATCAGGCTGTCACCAGACTTTTCAGCAGAAACTCTGCAAGCCAGGAGGGAGTGGAGCCCAATCTTCAAACTATTAAAAGAGAGAAATTTCCAGCCAAGAATCAACTATCCAGCAAAATTAACCTTTAGATATGAAGGACGAATTAAGGCCTTGTCAGATACACAGAAGCTGAAGGAATTCTCCAGCTCAATACCGGCACTCCAAGAAATACTGAAGGAGGCTATCTGACCTGAATCAAGAAATCAAAATAAATGGAAAAAAGTTGGGACAACAAAAAAAGAAGAAAAGAAAAAAAGAAATGGATATGGGATATCCTCATATATCAATCATCACCCTGAATGTAAATGGACTGAATTCACCAATAAAGAGGCACAGGGTAGCGGACTGGATTAAAAAACAAAATCCAACCATATGCTGCCTACAAGAGACACACCTATGCCACAGGGACAGACATATATTTTACTCTAGTGCACATGGAACACTTTCAAGGATAGACCATATCCTGGGACTTAAATCCAACCTCACCAAATTTAAGGGCATCCAAATCATACCAAGTGTATTCTCAGACCACAAAGCGTTGAAACTTGAGATCAATTGCAAAAGATCAAGTGCAGAGAGAACCAAATATATGTGGAAATTGAACAACATGCTACTAAAAAGTGATTGGGTCAAAGAGGAAATAAAACGAGATTAAAAAATTTGTAGAATTGAATGACAATGAAAACGCGACATACCAAAATTTCTGGGACACAGTGAAAGCAGAATTAAGAGGGAAATTTATATCATGACAGGCCTATCTCAAGAAACAAGAAAAACTACAAGTAAACACCCTCACATCTCATCTTATAGAGCTAGAAAAAGAGGAACAGAGGTCCCTCAAAGCCAGCAGAAGAAAAGAATTAATAAAAATTAAAGCAGAACTTAATGAAATTCAGAATAGAAAAACAATAGATAAAATTAATGCCACAAAGAGCTGGTTCTTTGAAAAAAATCAATAAAATTGACAAACCACTGGCTAGGCTCACCAAAGAACAAAAAAAGAAAATCTCAAATTTCCAGAATACGGGATGATAGAGGAGAGATTACAACTGATGCTGCAGAAATACAAACAATCATAAGAGATTATTATGAAAGCCTCTATGCCAACAAATTTGACAATCTAGAGGAAATGGAAAAATTTCTAGAAACATATAGTCTACCTAAACTGAACCAAGAAGATTTGGATAACCTAAACAGATCAATCAACAGTACAGACCTTGAAACAATTATACAAAAATTGCCTAAAGGCAAAAGGCCTGGACCAGATGGCTATACCAATAAGGTCTACCAGTCTTTCAAAGAAGAACTAATGCCCATCCTCCTCAAACTATTCCAGAAATTTCAAGAGGTGGCAGTACTACCCAACAATTTCTATGAAGCTAATATCTCCCTAATACTAAAACCTGGGAAAGACAAAACCAAAAAGGAAAACTATTGGCCAATCTCACTGATGAACACTAATGCAAAAATCTTAAATAAAATTTTAGCTAACAGAATACTACAATGCATTAAAAAGATTATTCTCCATGACCAAGTGGGATTTATCCCAGAGGCACAAGGATGGTTCAATGTATGCAAATCAATCAATGTAATCCAGCACATAAACCAAACAAAGGATAAAAACCACGTGATTATCTCAATTGATGCATAAAAGCATTCGGCAAGATAAAACAACCATTTATGATAAAAATACTGAATAAAATGGGAATTGAAAAAAATATCTCAACATAATAAAGGCCATATAGGACAAACCCTCAGCAAATATTATACTGAATGAGGAAAAGCTGTAGCCTATTTTCCTAAAATCAGGAACAAGACAGGGATGCCCTCTGTCACCACTGCTGTTCAACATAGTTCTGGAATTTTTAGCCAGAGCAATCAGACAAGAGAAAGAAATGAAAGGTATTAAAATTGGGAGAGAAAAAGTTAAACTGTCACTCTTTGCAGATGACATGATCCTGTATGTAGAAAACTCTAAAGACTCTATCAGAAATTTATTACAAATAATAGACAAATACAGTAAAGTTGCAGGCTACAAAATCAATGTCCCAAAATCAACTGCATTTTTGTACACCAACAATGAAACTTCAGAAAGAGAGATGAGAAGATCTATTCCCTTTGCCATTGCAAACAAAAAAATGAAATACCTAGGTATAAATCTAACAAAGGACGTGAAGGACTTATACGCTAGAAACTATAAGACACTCTTGAAAGAAATTAAAGAGGACACAAAGAAATGGAAAAACATTTCATGTTCGTGGATTGGAAGAATTAACATAGTTAAAAATGGCCATACTCCCCAAAGCAATATACAGATTCAATGCCATTTCCATCAAAATCCCACAGTCATTTTTTCAAGAAATAGATAAAATCATCAAATTTGTATGGAACCACAAAAGACCACGAATTGCAAAAGCTATCCTAAGAAAGAAGGATAAAGCTGGTGGCATCTCACTGCCTGACTTTTATCTGTACTACAAAGCCTCAGTAATCAAAACAGCTTGGTACTGGCAGAAAAACAGGCACATGGACCAATGGAATAGAATTAAAAACCCAGAAATAAACACACAAATTTATGGACAGATTATTTTTCATAAAGGATTGAAAAATATACAGTGGGGAAAAGAAAGCCTCTTAAGTAAATGGTGCTGGGAAAATTGGAAAACCACATGCAAAAGGCTGAATGTGAACTGCGATCTCTCACCATATACCAAAATTAACTCAAAATGGATTAAAGACCTCCAAATAAGAAAGGAAACAATAAATTGCATAGAAGACAACATTGGCACTAAACTTATGCACCTGGAATTCAGGAAGGACTTTACAAATCTGACTTCAATGGCAAGGGAAGCAAAAGCACAAATTAACAAGTGGAACCATATTAGGCTAAAAAGCTTCTGCACTGAAAAGGAAATCATCAACGAAGCAAAGAGGCAACCAACCAATTGGGAAAAAATATTTGCAAACAATGCCTCTGATAAAAGGCTAATATCAAAAATATATAAAGAACTTGTACAACTCAACAAAAAAAAAAACAAGCAATCCAAATAAAAAATGGGCAGATGACCTTTAACAGACACTTCTCTCAGGAAGACATACATATGGCCAACAGATATGTGAAAAAATGCTCCACATCACTAGCAATTAGGGAGATGCAAATAAAAACCACAATGAGATACCATCTTACACCTGTTAGAATGGCTATAATCAACAAAACAAGGGATAACAAGTGCTGGAGAGGCTGTGGACAAAAAGGAACCCTCATACACTGCTGGTGGGAATGTAAACTGGTACAACCACTATGGAAGGCTGTATG
>PVKE010003944.1:0-68199 GCA_004027555.1 Craseonycteris thonglongyai
CTATGGAGACTGCTCTGGGCCCTCCCCCTTCTCTCTGTCTCTCTCTGTCTGTCTCTCTCTCTCTCTGTCTCTCTCCGTCAAAAAACAATAAAAATAAATCTTTAAAGTCAAGAGGCCAGATGGGCTGCGTTCCTTCTGCAGGCTCTGGGGGACAATCCATTCCTTGCCTTTTTCAGCTTCTAAAGGCGGGTGGAGCCTTCCAGCCCACAGCTGAAATCCTTTCAACCTCTGCTTCAGCCATCACATCGCCTTCCCTGACCCTCAAAGAACCCCACTTCTGCCTCCCTCTTATAACAACCTTTGCGACTCCAGTGGACCCATTCGGATGGTCCAGCTTCATCTCCCCATCTTCAGATCCCTAACTTAGTCACATGGGCAAAGTCCCTTTGCCACGTGAGAGAACGCAATCACAGGTTCTGGGAATTAGGATGAGGACGTCTCTGAGGGGTCATTACGCTGCCTACTACAGAGCACCAAGATTCCCACTCTGGTTTTCGGTGACTGTTTCTCACTTACCTGAAGAAAATTAGATCAAATGATCCATTAAAGAAACCTTAACTGCTATTTCGATAGCACACTCAGCTGCAGTATGGGGTGGTGACTAGATAAAGAATCACAGGAGGGGCCAGAGGAACGGTGAGTCCTTCTTTGCGTAGCCTCACACATGAAGAAGTCACTGCAGCTGAGTCCTACGCTAGGGATTTGGCCCCAGGAAGCTGGCCTTGTCCCGGGGCCCAGCTAGCCCCGTGGTGGGCCCTGCTCCGACGAAGCGAGGCGGCCCACGTGGCCCTCCTGAGCCTCCTGTGGGAAGCAGGTAGGGTAGGCAGAGGTGCAGGGGAGAAGTGCCCCCAGTGGCACTGTCTGGAATGAGGGCACTTACCTCTGTCCGTGAAGATGATGGCAAGGAGGGCAGGAGGTTGTCCACACTCCCAATGAGCTTCCGCAGGGTCAGGCCCACGTTCTGGGAGACAGAGGGGCAGGGTGACTGTCACCTCTTGCTTTTTGAGACAGCCATGTTCCCTTGGGAAGAGCCCTCCTGGGGCTGTCCTTGCCTGTCAAGGCTACCCGGGACTCAATTTCCCTGGACCACCTTGCTCGAATGGGGGTCTGAGGCACCCGCTGGGCAGACCAGGGAGCCCACGCCTCGCCCTTCCTCCCGGGGCTGGGACGAGCAGCCTCTTCCTCCCCTGCCCTGCCTCCTGCCCCCAGCGCTCACCTTTACCACCAGCACGTAGGCCTCAGGGGGCAGCTGACAGAGCTTGTTCTTGAGGTCCAGCACGGCCCGCACCAGCTCCATGACGTTGTGGTACACCAGGTCATCGGTCCGGTCCAGGTTGGCTGTGGGCTGGATGGACTGAAGGCAGGGGTCTCTAGTCAGGGGCATGCTACCCCTCTTTCCTGGGCGGGTACTCCCGGTGCCAACTCAGCCACCCCCCCAATGTGAAAGGACTTCTCTCCAAAGTAACGGTGCGCTGTTCTGGGGATGCACCCCTCCCTTCTGGTGCCAGGCCAGGGGTGCTTACGTTAGAATTTGCCAGGGAGCCTTAGAGAATACTGGGGGCCAGCTTCTCAGCAGGCCTTCTGAACTGTGCCTGGGCATGAGGGCCGGGGGCTTTGCAGAGTTCCTCAGATTATTGCCATGGCAGCCAAGGCTGAGAGCCGCTGTCTGGGAATGCAGAAGACCAGCACCCGTCCCAGGGGACCGTAAGAACGACGTGGGTGCTGGGAGCCAAGGGGATGGCTCAAGAGAGGAAGGGGGCTGCACCCCCAGGTCTGAGGGCAGGACCAGTGAGCTTTCCCCTAGGTCAGGGAGCAGGCGCGGGAGAGAGGAGGCAGCTCTTCCCTTGCTTTTCCCTGGATTGGCCATGGGGTCTTGGACAAGGCACTTCCCTTCCCTGGGCCTCCGCTACAGCATGTGATAGTGGACTCAATTGTTTCTGAAGTCTTCACAGCCCACGGCCTCCGGTCTTGCAGAGCCCTGGTTCAAATGCATTAGCAGCTTTGGCAGAGCCAACACATACCTGTGCACCCAGCTGCGGCGGCTTCAGAGGCGGGCCTGTGAACTCAGCTGCAAAAGAGCGGAGAGCGCGTGGGGCAGGTTCTCAGCACCCTGGCCCTCCCCTCCGTGCCTGCTGACAACCCAGCCAATGCCCTCTCCTTAACTACCAGCAAGGAAGGGAAACCCAAATCCCAGGAGACGACAGTGGGCCCCCTGGTCCTCCCGTAGTCAGGGACAAGCACAAATGTCCATTTCATAGAAAGAGAAAGCCCAAGTCACAGCACTGGACTGACTACAGAGTGTGGCCCAGGCCCTGGGGGACAGCACGCACTCTGACCTGGACAGTCATGAGGATGCAGCTTCACTCTGGGAAGGCAGCAGGTGGCTGGGGCACCCCCACCCCCCTTACCCCCCGCCTGGTACCACAGCAGCCATTCGGGTCGATGGGTGAGGATTCCCCAGTGGTCTGCTGTGAGCATGTGGGGGTCAAGGATGTGAAGCAGCAGAACTGCACCATCCACACCACACTTCGATAAGCACAGACACACCCAAGCCCCGCGGAGCTGCTGGTTGAGAGAACTCCGGGCTGAAGTCAGAGGCCTGGTTGTACTCTCACCTCTGCCACCAAAGAGCTGTGTGACCAGGGCAGCTCGTGGACACCCCCTGGGCCTTAATTGTCAAACAAAGGGGTTGCTCAGAAGGGTCTGTGGAGCCAGATGGCCTGGGCTCTGATCTGTGCTCCACTAACGACGAGCTGTGTGACTTTGGGGAAGTTATTTCACCTCCCTGTGCCTTGGTTTTGGGATCTGTGTAAAATGGGCATCGTGATAAATTGTCCTATCTCAAAGAATGACTGAGATTAAACAAGCTGACGTCTGTGACTTGGGCCCATGCTTGGCTTGTGTTGAGTTCTCTGGGGCTGTTGTTAGCGTCATAGCTGTCATTGTCATCCTCAGCCCCACCCATCTAAGATTCTGAGGAGCCTGGCTCATGGCTGGCTCCACCCTCTCCCTTTTCAGTAGAGGCCCCCTGGAGAGACCTAGAGGGCTTGTTGTATCTGTTGGGCACCTGGAAGATGAGCATCAGCTGACAGAGATGCGTGGAACTACCTGATGTCCCTCCACAAAGGGGCTCTGGCAGAATCAGTAGGGTGAGGAAGGAAGAGAGAATCACCACGTCCTCCAAATAAATGCAAGAAAGAGATAAGCTGGGAAGAGGACCAAGGATCGTGGGACAGAGAGAGACTGGAAAAAGGTCGCTGGGCAGGAAGAGTGTGGAGAGACAGAGGTGGGGAGGGGGCACATATGAACTCCAGAACTGAATTCTCTGTGCACTCTGGACTCAAACATGGCAGACAGCTCTAGAAACTCTACACAGACTCTACTGCTGGGGGCAAGGAGCCAGGAGGTGACTTGACACAAGGTGCCAAGTGGACCACTGTGAACACTCACTGTAGCCGGCCTCCTTCTCTGGGGTCTAGAAGAAAGGAAAGAAAGCGGGTCAGTAGTGCAGCTCTGGGGACAGCCCTCTTCCTCCCTTGCCCTGTTCCCTACCCCTCCACTGTGCATTTAGAGATTATAGCCATGGAGGGGGGTGAGTCTGGGGAGCTCGTGACCAAAAGCCATCTAGGGGGCAGAGCCCACCTTCCTAAGGGGCTGAGTGGACTGGGCACAGCAAGGTGGTACTAAGGTTGTAGATCAAGTGAGAGCCCGGGAAAGGGCCTTCGTGGAGATCTGAGTAAAGAGAAAAGACAAGCTCCCAAGGTGAGAGACAGGAAGGGAAAGGTCAGGCCTGGGGCCCCAAGCTGGGGTCCTGCTGTCTATGAGGACTCCCCAGACCTCGCCTGGTGACTTACCAACGGGGACTTGTCATTCAAGTAAACCATGGGGTCCTGCAGAGGAAGAAAGCAAAGCCAAGGCCTTAGACTTCCAGAACTAAACATCCCAAGAATGCATGGAGAGCATTCACTCTTGTCAGCTGGGGAGGCGGAAGAGGACCCAAAAGGACCGGATGGCCCGACATCTCTCTCAGGCAAGCGCTTCTATCAAAATGTCTTCAGCGGCACTGCGGACAATGCCCCGCCCGTCCCGCCCTCAGCTCAGCCGCTGCTCACCAAGGATTTCTCCTCCTGCCTCAGCCACTGGTTATCTTCCAGCATGTCCTTCTGCTGCTTGTCTAGGATCTGCCGCATCTTGACCCTCTCAGCCTCCCACAGCTGCTGGGCTTCTTCTCGGCTGCTGGGTTGGATGAAGTCCTCCTCCTGGGAGGACAGCAGGGGGAGAGGAGGGGACACAATAAGCCCAGTCCCCAGACTCCGGGGACAGTCCTCTGAAGAGCCTGGTGGAATCCACAAACCTTGGTCTGGTCCGCTGCTTTTTTCTTATAATGTTGTTCTTCACTCTGCAGCCATGTAGGCAAACCGTTATTATCGGGCCCTTTGGCCCCAAGCACAGGCCCGGGTTGCATGTCAGGCCAAACCCGGAACACAGTGCTTCACATGCATTGTATTCCAATGATCACAAGATCCGTTAAGACCATTTTATTTTCAAAGTACCCCCCTGATGTTTTTTTTTCCGCATTGCCATTTGCCATGGTTACTGTCACTCAATAAATTTAGAAGTGCCAAGCCAACCGTCTGGAAAGCCTTGGGCGCTTCTCTCCACCCAAGCACCATGGCAACAGGCCCGGAAGCTCTGGGAGGCTGTGTGCTGCCTGGTGCCCCGTGGTATACAATCCCGCAACACTGTCCATGGCGGGGCAGATCCTGACAGAAGGGGCAAAGGCATGCACCCATCTGACTGTGCCTTTTCATTAAAACATACTCTTTACTAAGATCGTAGTTTGGGTTATTTCACCAAAGGTTAAAAGAAATGCACACGCTAAGAGATAAAGTGAAAAACAACATTTAAAGAAACAAATCTGCAATAAATGCTTCCTCTCCCAGCTTTATTAAGCTAACCCTTGTCTTAACTCATTGAGGCCTATTTATAGTCTAACCTGCTATTTCTTAAACAGAAGGGGTTGCATGTTTTCTTACTCCTGCTTTCTCCTCCATCTTTCCCGAGGTTCATTTCTATAATTGCTCGGTCCCTTCAGATGGTTTCGTTTGTTGGTTTGTTTTTCTGACACGCCCCTTACACCTGGACTCATGGATTCATGAGAGCAACTGGCATTCTTCGGGGCAGGACCTCCCTGCACCATTCAGGCCAGTGGGCACCTCAGGTCCTTTTCTGGAAAGTGGCTGTTTCACATACAAGTCATTTGCATAAAATGCTAAAAATGATTCTCTATCTACTTCAGCAAGCCACAATCTCTGCCAAGCCTCCAAAAATATGTTCCCCACTAAACTCTCTAAAATGTTCTTGAATGTAACAACAAAGTTTAAAAACAGTTATATTAAGATGCTTTTCCTAGTGCTCTTTGAGTTCCAATTACTGCTCTTAATGTCTAACAACACTTCTCCCCATGACTTGGATTTCTTGATGAAATAGTCTTTGTTCATTACTCTATTGAACAACTATTTATTAAGCACCTACTGTGTGGCAGGCGTGGGGATGGGTGTTGGGAGGGCAGTGATGATAAATTATGTAATGTCCCTGTTCGCACCAGGCTAGGTAAATGGTCATTAGGCTGGGTTTCTCAATCTCAGCACTGTTGACACTCGGGGCTAGATAATTCTTTGTTGGGGGAAGATTTCTTATATATTGTAGGAAACATCACCCCTAGATACCTAGAGCATCTCCTCAGTAACAAAAATGCCTCCAGGCATCACCAATTTTCCCTCACAGGCAAAATCACTTTAGTCGAGAGCTACCGAGTTAGACCTTATTTCAAGAAAACAAATTTACAAATTTCAGAGCATAAGAGTATTTTGTAATCATAGAATTGATAAAAAATAAATATATCAGATTCCTTTCACAGAGGCTGATGCTCCAAAATGGCAGGGAACTTTAAGGCTATAAATATCCCCAGTTCAACATCAACACCTGCAAACACAAGGGTGATGGCCCCCCACTGGCTACTGACAAATAGTGACAAACAGGAGCTAAGTGTCAAACATTTTGAATACGAACTTAGAAATCAGCAGGTGTAAGAAAAATGTGTGGGCTGAGGAAAACTAGAGTTCATATTGGTCAGAGGAGTTACCAAAGTCAAGAAAACACTATGTAATGTGCAAGTGCTAAAACAAAGTTCCCACCGCTCACACATCTAGGCAGCCCCAAGCCTGATCAGAATCTCACAAAATATTTAAAGATGTAGTTGAAGATTTGTTTCCATATCTTCCAATTTCACAATCAAATTCAAGGAAGAAACGAGCTATTTAAAAATGGAATCTCTTTAGGGCCCTCTTGCCTGAAATGTACCTCAGATAGTTGTCTCAGGCAATGGATACTTACATTGTTGGTCACCGCTCAAAGGGATCAGGTCCTGTGTGGTGTTTTAAAATGATTCTCACAAGCTGTGACCCTTTTAGAATTTGGCTCTCTACCCTTTACCACCAACCAGTTCTATCTCCACCCCTACACAGAGCCTTTCTTGTTCTAGCCAAACAGCTCCCATCCTTGCCCTATGGGTTCTCATCACTGAGTCTCAGCTCTGACTGAGGCTTCTACCTCTTTCATTCCCTGCATCCCAGGTTCTTCCCCATCCAATTCATACCCATCTTTCAAGGCTCAGCTGAAAAAAGAAACTGGAAAGAGTTGTTCTCAGGTCTGAAGTCCCACTGCACTTGTGCCACCCACCGCTAGTTCTGGCTTATGTTACAGGTAGGTGTGCACCTGGCCTGTTTCTTCAGGACAATTGTAAGCTCACTGAAGGCAGAACCAACCGCCATGGTCTCTCTTCAGTATCTGGGACAGCTCTCAGCAAAGCATTCCTGCAATAGGTACTGTCTACTGAATTTTATTACAATTTTAAACCTCAATTGCAAGTACTTCAAGAGGGAGATTGCTTCTATCCTGACTCTGGTGTGGAATCTCACAGATTTCCAAATAAGTGAGGCAATGGAGTCAGTCAGTAGAAAAATTGTTTTTATGGGAAAAACATCTCTGATTTTTGTTAAATGCTTTCAAACGCTTTGCAGGGAGCCTGTTATACCCTTTCCCCATTCTACCCGAAGAGCCTTTCACGATGTTTCTGATGCATAACATAAAATGGAATTTATATATTTAATATGTTGGGGTTTATTTTAAGAGCTGTTCATTGCATTCTTTTAGGCAGGATTTTCTTATGGAAAGTACGGTACTTCTCAAACCCGAACACAAAAGTTCTTTTGTCCTGTTGTACAGCCTGTTTTTATGGAACTGAACGAAGTCTTTACAGTGAAGCGGGGGTTAGACAAAAGCTTTGCACTCCCCGCCATCAAACATGCAAAATAGCTTCTTCCTAGAAGGTCACGTTTTTAAACAAGAGGCACTAAAACTCAATTAATTATGAATAAAGAGTCAAGGGCAAGAGGGTGGAGAAACTGAACACTGCCTAAATTATAGAGCATGCTTTAAATTGCAGTTTTATTATTAAGTATATGCTAAGATACACATTGCTTAAATTAATGTAAAAGAGAAAAATGATGCAGATCGGGGGAAAATTTATTCCACACCAGGCCTTGATGCCTAGAATTCTAAGTTATGTTACTCACTTCAAAATCTTACTCAGTTAAGAATAATGCTAGAGAATATATCAATACACGTACTTTCCCACATTTTCTAAATCGATTGGCATAATAAGTTGTTTTTCCAAAACATTTTTAGAGCCATGTATCCTGAGCCTGAAATATCATGCATATATGCAGAGTTAAGACTAAAATAATAAGGACGTTAGTCTGTTTTGTCCCTTACTTAACAAGACGCAGTTGAGTATTAAGCATTGATGGAAACCGACCACAGGGGCTATTTGTACTGAAGGCTGAATGGGTGGCGATAAGGGACAAAAGGGCAAGCAACAGTGTTTGTTTGGTTGTTGTTACTGTTGTTCTTACAAGATTTGACAATCAGGTGTTAATCCCCGTACTCAGAGCCTCACTGGCAGATGACAACAGAAAGGTGACTGGGAGGGTGGCTGAGCCCCACGCTAGCCCCCAAGCTCCTTCCCAAAGGGCAGCAACTTTCACAAAAGCGGCAGAAACAGAGCCAGAAGGAAGCTTTTCCTTTGACAGAAGAGAGGCTGAGCAACCAAAGCAATAAAGCGGGAAGATCTTTTATTCTCCGGCACCAACAGGCTTGGCTGCCCTCTGCCCACATGACTCCTCACTACCCGCAGGGCTCTGGAAGGGGGCAGAGTTTGCATCATTCACCACAGCACCAGCATGGGGGCAGGTCCAGGCCCAGCTCTGGCCTGGCCCCCGGAGTCACAGGGCCCTCGGGGGCCTGACTGGAAGCATGGAGGACACCTTCTGAGCCTGAGGACCTGGGAGCTCCCGGTGTCCCCGGTACCTCCCTCCATCAGCCTCCTCAGTCGGGCTGGGACCCAGCATGCAGAGCCCTCTTACCCGCATGCTGTGCCGCTTGAAGACATTGTGCCGGTGGAGAGGTGGGGTGTGCAGCGAGTTTACCGGAGATGGATACTCCATCAGAGGGCTCGTGAGCGTAGGAGAGCTGGCACACAGACCCTCGGGGACCTATTCAGGTGAAGCAAAGAAGCACAAGGCACAGGGACAAGGCAAGAGTGTGGACAATTAGCTGCTGCAAAGACGAGCACAAAGAAACGACAGGAGTAACGGGACCTGCTCTCCAGGAGCTAATAAGGAACGTGATGCCGTTGGGAGACACAGCGGAGCACACATGGCTCTTGGCCGGGAGGCAGCCCAGCTGCTGTGGCCTCTCGTTCATCTAACAGCCTTCCCTTTGGCGCCCTCCGTACGATGGGTCCACAAGTGTTACTGACCTACCGAGTCCATATCTCCTCCTGCAGGACTCTTTGGAAAAGTGACATTTCATGGTCACGTTACAAACGAACAGGTATGATTAGCACACAGATATGTGTGTGTGTATAGGCATATATTTTTAAATCACTATTTTAAAGATCACAAAAGGGTATGTTTCTTCTGAGAGGCATTGTTTCTATCTTTTCTTCACATGAAGAAGATGGAGCTGTTGGTTCTTGGTTGGGTTTTGTGGGCACTGGTCAGTGACTCTGACTGAGTTGAGGGATGTACGAGAAGAAAACAGAGGGGCCCAAACTCCCCATGACCAAGATGCACGAGAGAGACACAGGACAGAGACATTCTCACACAGGGACCTAGGGCTTGGGGGGAGCCCATGCTTGGTAATGACGATGGGGGAGAAAAGCTCAGATGCAACCCTTCTCTCTTTTCACTGGCCACCTAGGTTCTGGCCAGGGCCTCTGGGGAACATCAACTGTCCCCAAGCCCTTGGACCTCCTCTCAGAAGGCTCAGAGTACGAGGCCAGGGAGGCTCTGGGCGTGAAGAGACAGCTGTAGGCAGGCACACACAGCAGCCACTGTGGGCGAATGGAGGGCACTTAACGCCCAGCTTAGCTGCGGACAGCCTGGTAGAATTGCGCGTGGATTCATTTGCTCTCTGGGCACCCTGAGTTCCCATCCTTGTCTGGGTACCGATGCAGGCAACCCCCACAGCCCTTGCAGGTGCTTGCTGCTCCTCCAAAGCATGAAAATGGAATTGCAGGAAGGATCAAGATGAGGCATGGCCCTGAACTTTCCCAGCCTTCTGGTGTTTACCTGGAATTGCAGCTTGGGAGCCAGAAGGTTTGTTTGTGGAGGGGGTCTGTACTTAGGCCGACTGGGCTGGAGAGAGAACACAGAGAGGAGTCAGTCCCTGTCCCCCCAGCTTCAGCGAGCACAGCTCACCAAGGGGTAGGGGGCGTGGGGGTGGGGGTGGGGGGCTCAGGTCACAGCCAGGGAAGGCTTGTTCCGAATGAAGAGGAGGGACAGTTATGACTGCATCCACTGATTGAGCTGAGAGATGGGAAGGGACCAAGAGGCCAGCCTCTTTGCCCTCCTGGGGGTGGGGGTCTATTGCTGGTTGGAGGAGCTACTGATATCTGTGCACACAGCTTCCCTGCGTGTGGGAGTAGCTCCCACGCAGCAGTCGAGAGCCACGGACACCCCGAGGCAGGCGACCACGGAAGGCTCAGCACTCACAGCAGCTTCGTGAGAGAGATGAAAACTGATCTGGGCATGGACTGAGGGAAGGGGGAGGTACACCAGGCAAGGGAGATGGTGGGGCGGGGGGTCCTGGACCAGATAAGGCTTTGCTATGGACTCAGTATGCCCCCCCTCAAGTCCATATGCTGAATAGCATCTCTCAGTGTGGCAGTAGTTTAAGGCAGGGCTTTTTGAGGGTGATTAGAGGAGGTCATGGGGGGAGGGCCCCGAGGTGGGATTAGTGTCTTTATAATAAAAGAAGAGATACCAGAGTTCTGTCTCCTTCTCTCCCTCTCCCCGCTGCCCCATCTCCCCACACAAGCCAGGAAGAGTCCTCACTAGACACTGAACCTGCTAGCCCCGTGATCTTGGACTTCCCAGCCTCCACAGCTGCTGCTGCTTAAGGTGTGGTGTACAGCATTTTGGAATGGCATGAGCTGGCTGGCCCCTCCCCACCCACCCACCTCGTGGTGTGGCAGCAGGGCACTGGCTTCTGAGCCTAGAGATGCCATGCAGGCTCTGGACACAAAGACCGAGCCCAAGGGACTGTCCCATTCATGTGCTCTCATGCGCATCTCATCTGCCCCTAAAATATTCCAGGAAGAAAAGTGCTGAGACTAGAGGGAAGTGTTTCCAGGCCAAGACGTTGTCCAGTCTCCCCACGGGCGTCTGCTGTCTTGGGAAACTGACGTGGTGGGGGCTGAGTTCAGTGCTGCGGGGTGCTTGGGTTGAGGGGCGGAGAGGTCCCTGGGGGCCCAGCCTGCCTATGCTGGGAGGGGGGACTTGTGTGTCAGGTCAGGAGTGGGCCAGGCGGGAACCCAGCTCTGCTGTGACTCAGGAGACCAAGAGGCCAGGGCGTGGCTTACCTTGGGCGGAGGTTCCTGCGAGGCTATGGGCTCCAAGATTTTGGGAGGCCGGTAGCGAGCGTTCCTCTCCTGCTCTATGGTGACATCCTTCTCCATCTGGTAAATATCACTGCCAAGGCGGAGGGGCAGGTAGGGGGAGAAACAAGGTCAGCCATGCTACTGGCGCTCCTCTCGGCGCTCCGCCAAAGCCTGGAGTGGCTGGGAGGGTGACCACCAGATCCCGTTTCGTCGCCTCTGCAGAGCTGACGAAGGTGGCCCCTGGCTCCCTGCGCTCCCAGTGGGGGTCTACTGCTAGCTGGAGGAGTTACTGACCTCTGTGTACACAGCCTCCCTTGGGAGCTGGGAGAAACTGTGCCTCTTGCTGGGAGGATCGGCTAATTCCAGGGGGACATGTGACTCTGTGTGGGTCAAATGGGGAGGTTCCCGAGCAAGTCCCAGCCCCACCTGTCACCGCTTTGGGTGAGTCACCAGCTCTGAGCCTGACTCTCTCATCCACAAGGTGGGAACCAGGACACTGGTGCATCTTGTTTAGGGAAGTACATTGTAAACCCCTAGGTGCTGCCACGGAGACTGGGTGCCCGGTGCCCCCCGCCCCTGCTCCATGCTGACCTGAGGCTGCACACGAGCTCTGTGAAGCGGGGCCGCTCGCTGGGGTCGTAGTCCCAGCAGCGGGTCATGAGGGTGTAGAGCACAGGGGGGCAGAGGTCGGGCTTGGGTAGCCGGTCGCCCTTCTCGAGCACCCCGATGACATCCTTGTTCTCCAGCCAGAAGAACGGCTGCTTGCCGAAGCTCAGGATCTCCCACATGCACACGGCTAAGGGCAGGAGAGGGGTCAGGAGCCGTGCTGGGGGCGCCCCGGGCCTGCAGGAGCCAGTCACCTGCACCTGGAAGTGAACTAAGGCCTCCCTCTCCCTGTTCCCTCCATAGGGAACTATTAGGCTTCTGTGGGGTGAAGAGGAGCAGCAAAGGCATATAATGGGGAGCCCTGGGGCCTTCTCTTCGGAGGGAGGGAAGGCTCTGGCAGAGAGCTTGCTGCCCATGGGACAAGGGCAAGCCCCTGGCCTGCCTGAGCTTCGCCCCCCTTAGCTGGAAACTGGGGATAAGCATCGCGAGGATTTACTGGTCGGCTGTGGAGAACTGAGAGGCGTCACCAAAGTTATGAGGCCATGTGCTGGGTGAGGGTCTGTCTATCACCTGGTTTTGTCCTCACCTCTCCCAGCACCTCCTTCTCAGAACAAACCTCAGAGCCTGCCTTTGAGGATCCCCTCTAGGGGTCCCCACACTGGTCCCTGGGACTGCTGGGTGGTGCACATATTCATCGTGAGAGCTTTTTCCAGAAAGATTAACCGACACTGCCCCGGCCGGCCCTGAGCCCGATCACCTCAACCCGGCTCTGGCCTCCCGCTTCTGACACTTTTTGGTGGCCGCAGCCTGGTGGTGGGGGTGCAGACCCCTGCTCCCTGCACCTCCTCTCGGCTTGGTCAGGGAGGTGAGAATCGCAACCCTTATCCACACCCTCCCGAAACTCAACTCACCGAACATCCACACGTCACTGGCTGTGGTGAAGCGGCGGAAGTTAATAGACTCAGGCGACATCCACTTGATGGGTAGACGAGTCACAGAGGCTTTGGGTGGCAAAGAGGTTTACAGGAGATATTCAGGGAAGAAAGATCCAGAATTATCCTAAATATAGCCTATTGTCTAGAGACCCAAGCACCTAGGGACCCTGGACTATGGCCTTTTATGGGGGGGACTTTGGCTTCGGTGACCCCTCTGGGGGCAAAGCAGAGGCAGCATGCCCCCCTCACCTTTGTAATAGTCCTCGTCCTCAATGTACCGGGAAAGGCCAAAGTCGCCCAGCTTCACACACTCGGCGGAGGCCACCAGGATGTTCCGGACGGCGATGTCCCTGGAAGGAGGATACACCCACGGTGAGGTGAACCAGAATGCTTCAAACAGACAGAGAGACAGATGGACAGAGAGACAGAGGGAGTGCCAGCCTGGGACCCAGTGTACGGAGCAGCGGGAGGCGGTTTCTCTGGCTCAGCCCTTCCCTGCCCCACCGAGTCACGTGCTGAGGCCCAGGACAGCGGGAGCTTGGGCTGGCCCTGCAGCCCCCCCATCCCCCCACCCCAGGCCTTTTGTCATCTCCCAGCAGCCCTCCTCACATGCCTCCAGTGTGAAACCTGTTTCGGGTTCCCGAGACTCATTCCCTACACTCTCTTGACTCTACTGTCCCCTCTGCCAGGGATGCTGTCACCCTGCTACTTCTCCAAGGAAGCACCCTGACAACTCTGCTGCTCACAGTGATTCTCCCCTCGCTCTGCAGTTCCCTAGGCCTGGGCAGGCTTCTGTTACAGCTCAGAGCAGCAGCAGCTGGGAGTTCACTTCACAGAGCGCCAGGGGAGCCAGGACCAGCCAACTGCCACACCACGTGGGGACCTAGAGACCCTCAGAGCCCCCTGGTGTGGAGGAGGGGCCCGGCATAGAGAGCCGGAGGCGCTTGCCTAGCAGGTTACTGGTGGGAAAGGGGTCAACCTTGGGTAGCCTAAGTCCAGAGCTGGGCTCTCACCCTCTGTGGTGTACTCGCTGACTCAGTTTACCTCATATCCCTGCCTCACTTCTAATCCCAAACTAGTTCATCTGCTTGTTTCCCCAAAGCAGGCTCACTCCCTGTCATTTGTCTTTATTATTGAAAAGATGACTTGAAAGCATGACAATGTCACAGAGACAAAGGAAACAAAACTATCATCCCACCCCATGGCCTCAGGGCTATTTACATCTTGCATTTTACCCTGTCCTCTTATAAAATCCACAGGGAAAGGGATTTTTGTCTGTTTTGATTATGAGCTTCTCCCAGAACCTTGGACAGTGCCTGGGGGCACAGGGTGAGAATTCCATAATATTTATTGAACGAGTAGATAAATGACTGAATGTTTACATCCTCCAACCCTGCTTTGCACAGAATCACCCACAGGGCCGCATAACTGACGTCAGTGGTGCTGGGTGGAAGAATTCACACGTGCACTCTATTCTGCCTCCTCCAGGGGATCATGGCCCCTGGGGCAGGGACCTTTTTCAGGAAATGGGAACAAAGTCAGGCAGAAAGGTGTGGCCTCCACAGCCTGGAGGTGCTGGGGACCAGGGCAGTGCCAGCTGCTCTGGCTGGAAGGGCCTGGGCCCCAGGATCCTCCTGGCGCTGCCGGAGCTCAATCGCTCCTGCCTGGTCCCTGCACCATCAAATGGGCTAGCAGGCAGACAGGCAGACAGCGAGCTACAGGCGGGAAGCGATTTCCAGGAGCCCACAGGGAGGCCGGGGGCAATGCACTGAGTTATGTACCACCAGGCACCTGGACTTCGATTCACCCTTAACAACACTCCTGTCAGGCACATATCCCACCCGCTGCTCAGGTGAGGCAATGGGGTCCTAGGAGGTGCGCAAGTTGTCCCACTAGATAAAGCCACAGGGGGGGTTTCGACACGGCTCTGTGTGCCTGCGGAAGCCCTGCTTTACCCCGACCTCGCCAGGATCAGATCGCGGCCCGGCTTCCTCCTCAGCCGCACCTGTGGACACAGCTGACGCTCTCCAGGTAGGCCATGGCCTTGCAAATCTGCAGCGAGTACAGGATGAGAGTGAGCACCTTCAGGGAGTGCTTGTTTCGCTCCAGGTAGTGCCCCAGCTGCCGGAAGGAGGAAGATGCCATCAAGACCGGGACAGGGCCTCAGCATGAGCCCCAGACAGACGAACTGCAGGCAGGGGTTGGGGGCGGGGGAGGGCAAACCCAGGCTGGCAAGACGGTCCAGCACTTTCCTCTACACACGGTCTCTGGGTTGTGCCAGCAGAAGACAGAAGGCAGAAAACTGGGAGCTAAGGGCGCCTCTCTCTCAAAGCATCCCACCCAGAGGCTTGGCTCCGCTGTGGCCCGGTTGTCATCACAGGGTCCTTGTCTGCCACCTCCAGCTCACCTCCCCGTAGGAGTACAATTCCATGATGATCCAGGTGGGCTCCTCTTCGATGATGCCTATCAGCTTCACGATATGTGGGTGGTCCAGGTTCTTCATAATCACTGAAATCGGGGCACAGAAGGCTGGGCTGGAGCGGTTCTGGGGTCCCATATGAGCAGTGTGCCCGGCTGTCCCAGCCTGAAGGAATGGGGAGTGGCACCCCTCCCTCCCGGTGTGAGCTCCAGCACGGCTCACACCCTCCCCGCTTTCTGCATCCCAGGCCTGTCTCCCTTCTTGGGGGTCTGTGTAGTCTCAGGGGTCTTCTCCAGCTCAGAGGACACATACCTGCTTCACTCATGAACTTCTCCTTGTTGTCGAGAGTGCAGTTTTTCTTACAGGTCTTCACAGCTACACTGATTTTCTCCCCTTTCTGCAATGAGAGTGTGTTCAGGGCCTTTTGGTCTAACCCAGGGCCCCCCCAAAAGTGTCCCTTTCTGGTGTCACCACAGTCTTCCTACAGGCTTCACTGTCAGCCGAGGGAAGACAGGTGACATCTGAGTCTCTGCCCAGCATGGCCTTCCTCTCCTTGGCCCTCCTCCCCTGGTCTCTGCTCCTCCTCTCCTCCCTACTCCCTGTCTTCTTGATCAGGGTGTGTTAGGGCTGAAAAGGACATTTGAGAGCAGGCCACTTGAGTCCTGGCTGTCGCGATGAGGACAGCGAGGCTGAGGGGCCCGGGATCTGCCCGAGGTTTAGCAGGTGTGTACGGAGCACGTGCAAGGCCACCATCGGACACGCATCCAGGTCTGTTTCTCTCGTTATGACTAGTTTTTACATTTTTCCTGTCTCTTCCTTCAGCTCTGCCTTCAGCTTTGCCCCAGGCCTGGTGGAAGCATCATGATGAAGGCAAACCTTGTCCAGCCCCATCGGTGGCCCGAGACTAACTCCTGCCTCAGATCAGGCCTCCCCTTCTCCAGAACCGTATTTTATCATGCGCCTCCATTTGTGTTCTCCCACCAAGAGCTGATCACCCCTCTCCTGGTGCTGTCTCTGTTTTGAGCCCCGGCATTGCTATCCTTCTTGGACATGACTCTCGTTATCACTCCCTGGGGATTTCGTACAGTACTTCATGCGCATGCGAAGTGCATGAAGACCCACACATCGTGGCTCCTGCCTCCAGCCCTAGAAGAGTGCCGATTCTCTCTCATCCTACAGAAAGCAGAAGGGGAGTGTCAGGAAAGAGCTGGGTACTCACGTGGTTCGTGTAGACACCTTCATAGACCTCCCCAAAAAAGCCTTCACCAAGAATGCAATTCAGAACCACATCTTCCCGGGCGATGCCATAATGTGGGCCTGTGCAGATGGAGAAAGCAGCGCCCAGAGTTCAGAGCTGTCACCCCGGGGATCTGAGAACCTGCGGCTCTAACGCCAGGCTCTGTGCCCCTCTGACCCACGTGTCACCAGACTCCCAACAACACTTCAGCCAAGATCCAGAGACCGGGCTGTGAAAGGAGCTCTAGCATGTTCCCTTGCTGCAGACCTAGGGAAGAGCCACCACCTGTCCCCCCTGAAAGTGGGTCCCATCAGGCACAGGAAAGGGCACACGTGTGGGGATAAAGGAGTGATCTCGGCTTTCGAATCAAAGGTGCCTCACTCGGATTTGTCCCTGTCTGAGCCACACATGGGAGAGGACAAAGGGAGGGAAGAAAGTCCCCTGTGGTTGTCCACACAATGTCACTCCACAGGGCCCTGGCTGTGGCTGACGTGGTGGGGTCAGGGCTCTACCTCCTGGCCTTCGCAGGGTCTCGTCGGGAATCTCAGCGTAGATGTCTGATTCTGTAACGACAGGAGGAGGACATCCCATAGGCAAGAGGTCCTCTGCGGGCACCACCAGGGGCCAGGTATGTTTCTCCCACGTCAGGACAGTGGAACCAAGGCTGACATCACCGGGAGTGAGAGGGGAGGAGCCAGACCAGGACTGGGACTCTTAGCCCAGGTTTCAGAGTGGCCTCAGAGCCAAGAGGCCAGGGTCCCTCAGCTGCAGCCCCTGCCGGCAGCTGCGTGGTTGCGTTATTTAGGGCAGCTTGGTAAGTCTCCCTGAATCTCAGTTTCCCTGTGTGTGAAATAAATATTTCTGAAGAATGTCCTAAAGATCAAATCAAATAATGCCTATTGTGTGTTTAGCATTGTTGTGGACTGAATGTTTGTGACCTCCTCAACTGCGTATGTTGAAGCCCTGCACCCCCCTCACCCAGTGGAGGTGGGGCCTTTGGGAGGTGATTGGGGTCAAGCAAGGTCATGAAGGTGGGGCCCCCTGATGGGATTAGTGCCCTTGTAAGAAGAAGAGACCAGAGCTCTCGGTCTCTCCACCACGTGAGGACACAGAGAAGGTGGCCAGAAAGAGTCCTCATTAGGATGTGACCACAATGGCACCTTAACCTTAGAGGTCCAGCCTCCAGAACTGTGAGAAGCAAATGTCTGTTTTTAAAGCCACCCAGTCTGTTATGGCAGCTGGAGCGACTGAAACAGACATGGCACCACACACGAATGACGCAGCACGTGGTATTATAATTCATGCTATTTCCGGTCCGTTGTTCCGTAATGTTGAGGGAATGCTTGACGGTGTCACAAAAGCAGGAAGAACAGGTGGAGGACAGCAGACAGGCAGGCTTACCGATGCTGCAGCTTTCTGAGAGGCGGAGCTGCCGAGCCTCCAGGTTTCTGCAGGAGATGAGAGGGTAGGAGCCAAGTGAGCGCAGAGCCCAGCAGTGCTCCCCGCAGGCTGGGGCCCCCTCTCCAGCGGCCCCACCCGGAGGGCCTGTGCCGCCTGCCTGCCCACAGAACCAGCTTGCTCTGATGCTAATACCCAGGGAGCATGGCCGAGGCCACCAGGGAGCAGGAGGGAAGGGACTAGAGCAGTCCCCCCCTAAGATGATGCCAATGGCATCAGGACACAGGACTGTCCCCATAAGAGTTTAGTGGGAGAAATTTACTCGTGGAAAATTGCCCCTTGTGAAATGCTAGTGTTTCTGCATTCCTCCCTGGAGCCCAGAGGCCAGAATCCATCGGGCTGGAGGCTCCCTGTTCTGGCTTCTCCAGGCTGGTCCCTGCCCTCTGGTTGTACTCACAGCTCAGGGATCTGGGGCAGGCTGTTCCGCTTCTCGCCATCTGGAGAGAGGGCAGGAAGAGGGTCAGCTGGAGCCAAGACACAGGGTCTTGGACGGATGGCTGACCTCACTTGTATGAGCCAACACAAGGGAGACCCCACCCCGCCATTCTGTGCTCTCTGACAGTCCAGGTGGAAGCTGGGTAGCCTTTGGCCAGAATTGGAATCCTCTTTATAGAAGAAATTCTTGGGCTTCCTCCTGCCACACTCCGTACATTCCAGCCCTGACCCCTGTTCCTGATCCACTCGCCAAACAGACACGCACACAGGAAGGACCAGGCATGTTCAAGCAATGGGATTGGTGCCCTTTGGGGCCACAAACATCTCTCCTCCGGAAACCAGCCCCCAGGCTGCCCTTGACCACTGGGACCAGGGCCTGTAGGGACCCAGGAGGGGACCACAGGGAGCATCCTATGGAAGCCAGCTCATTCGCATATTGGGCAATGGCTTAGCTTCCCCGGCTCTGTCTTGGGGGCTTGACTCAGCTCTGCCACCATCTGCTGTTGGGCCAGTTTGCCTGTAAGTGGGAACGCACCTTTCTTGGGATTAATGATGAGAGAGCTTTTGTGTTCCCCCTGCAGCCGGCAGTAACCGTCTATGAGGTCAGCCATGTTCTCAGCCTCTGCCAGAGAGGAGGTTTTGATGGACAAGGACTGCGGAGAAGAGACCAGCCATGGATGAGACCCCAGAGCCCTGGCGAGAGTCTACCCCACTCAGGACTGGAGAAGAAACTGCATACTCAGAAGGAACACGCTCCTGATACCCAGCCCCGGGCATGGAATCCGTCCACGCTTCTCCTGGCACGCGATTTGAATTCCCCACAGCCACCAGGGAGGGGCGCTTCTCATCCCTCTCAACTGACCGCCTTAAACTCTAGGAGAGCCAGAACCAGGTCTGACTTATCACATGGTCTCAGAGTGCACAGCACAACGCCTGTACCAAGTAGGTACAAAATACCCAAGAGCAGCATGTTAGAAAAGGGAAGAGGGAGGGAGGGGGGCAGGGGACAGACAAATGAAAGGAGAGATCATCTATTTGCAGTCTGAGGTCTCTTTAATTCTTCTACCCACAAAAAACCCGGGGTCCCTGAGGTCTTTTTTTTTGTTTTGTAAAATTTATTGAGGTGATATTAATTGATTTTAGTTACATTGTTTCCAGGTGTACAATTCTACATGACATTGTCTATACATCGAATTATGTGCTCACCACCCAGAATCAGCTCACTTTCCATCACCGTATGTTTGATTGCCCTTCCCTACTCCCCCCTACCTCCCCCTCTGAGGTCTTGATTCTGAGTCATTATTCATTCATTCATAGGCCTCTGATTTGTATCTTTTTTTTTTTTTTTTTTATCTTTTCACATTTATAGAGAGAAATTATCTTTTTGTCTTCAGTGCATAGTTATTTCTATTTTACTTTTTGACAGATAGAGAGAGAGACAGAGACAGAGACAGTTAGAGAACCGAACTGTGGGAGCTCCCCAGTTCAGCACGTGGGTCCTGCCTGGGCCGGAGCTGGGATTCGATCCTCGGTCCTCGTGGCCTCAAAGCGAGCGCTCAACCCGCTGAGCCGTCCCGGCTTTCCCCCTGATTTGTATCTTGATTCTGGTAACCTTCACCTTCCCCCTCCCCCCCTAAAAACCTCCCCCAACTTCTTTCTTGGCATCTTTTTAAAACAGCTTTGCTTCCTGAGTTAACTTCCCTATAATTTGCCATCATTCTGCTACCTTGTCCAAGAACTAGGTGCAATTTGCTTAATAAAATCCCAGAAACCAGGAAACCTGCCCATTCAAGCAGGAATGCCCAACCTGCAGTTGCACCCCCTTATTTCAGAGCTTCTGGGTGGTCCAGAGATGCTCACCTGGGGGGCGCCTTCAATGCCCAGCTGCAGCACTGCCTGGCCCTCCTCCACCAGGAGGCACCTGATGGACTTGATCTGCTTGAACTCAGCCAGGCAGGTGGGCTGTAAAAAAATGGGGGAGGGGCTTCAGACCGTTCCACTCCTGGGATCAGGCCATACAAAGTGGTCGGTAAGGGGGTGGGCACAAGGAAAACATGGGGACCCAGAGTTGGTCAGGCTGCTGAAGAGAGAGAGTCAAGGACTATTAAGGCTGGAAGGACCATCTAGTCCAAGCCCCTCACTTTGCAGAAGAGAAAATGAGTCTGGAGAGAGCCAGGACTTGCCTGCGGTCATATGCCAAGTTAGTGGTAGAGCCAGGACTTGTCCCAAGCCTCCCAACTCCCAAGGGAATGAGGACCCCATGTGGCCACGGAAAGAGCAACTCTTATCACTGCCAGAAGATCAGTGAGGGTGTCCTTCCCTCGTCTCCCCTCCTGCTAGCCTCTGTGCAGGGGATAGTCACAGGGGAGTAAAGCCCCACAAGCCGCACGCTGTTACCCCAAACACTCTCTCCAGCTGCTCATACCAAGGGACGCTCTGCTCTCAGCAACGGGGCAGGAAGAACCAGCGGGGCAGGCCAGGGTGGGAGGCAGCAGGGAGGGGAGCCCGCTCAGCCTGGGCGTGGGCGGAGCCTGCCCCAGGCCCTCCCTACCTTTGCATCCTGACTGGTCAGCTGTCGGATGCCTTTAGGACCGATGACCAGATCCACAGTGATGTTCCATCCTTGCTGGAGTAAAAGGAGCGGGGTGGGGCAAGCTGTTGCCCAAAGCTCTACTGTCCCCCTGTTGCACACATTTTTTAAAGCCCACTAAGCGACACACAGACCCCTGTCTCCTGGGCCCTTCAGCTCCTTGCACCCTAAACCCCTGTCAGACAGATTACCACCCCCACCAAACCCTGCCCACCTCCCAGAGTTGGTGCCAAGATTACAGTTGCCTTCCTGAGGCAAGTAGACCAACGTCAGTTGCATTTTAGGTCAGGTCACTACAAGCAGGCAATGCCCCTTCCTGGCCCCCTTCCCCAAAAGGCCTGGCACCGAGGCCAGGGCGAGACTGATGAGGACACAGCATTACAATGAGTTCACAGCGATAGGTTTCCTGGTCAATGCTGGCAAAGCGGGCGAGGGTGTTGAAGAACTTCATGACACACTCCTCCTCCCTGAGTGAGGCGTACTGCTGGAACGTCTGCTGGATCATCTTCCGGAACTGCTTGGGCTGTGGGGAGGTGGGCAGGGGTGAGCAGGCTCCCCCCAGCCTTAGGATCTCACCACACGCCTGCCTGCAGCTGAACAATGGGTCCCAGGCCGGAGCAGCGGCAATCTCTTAGCCACACCACACACCTGTCGTCTTAAGGGAGGCTCACCATAGCCCAGGGAGGGGGCAAAGGAGGCAGTGTCCCTAGTGCTCAAGCCACATGGCCTTCAGTGTGGAACTGGAGCCAAGTTCCCTGACTCCCAGTCGTGGCAAAGGCCCACTGGGTGCATTTTGGGGTCCTATGTCCAGACGGCCCAAGGCAGCACCGACACCCTGGCTGTATCTCTGAGTCTCCCCAGCCCAATCCCTTTAGCTCTAGTCTTGGGGAGCAGCACAAAGAGGGGATCCTTCAGGGGCCCTTGCCCTCTGGTTCCCTTACCTTTAAATTCTCCTGCATCTGCTTTGGGAAAAACAGGTCTAGCCCTACTTCCTTCCTGGAACAAGAAGGAAATACACATCATTTGACTCCCTCTCAGCCCCAACCTAGGGACATCTGGCCAACCAGGAAGAGGGAAGGCTTGAGGACTGGGGCAATGGGTCCTGCCTGGCTGTGGTCTGGGGCTTGAATGGAGCAGGGGGTGATTAGGACAAGCAGGGCAGCAAGGAAGGAAGTGGGGAGAGGCAGGGGCCAGGCCCAGGACTTACTCCAAGAGCTCGAAGTTAGACTTTTTGTCAAGTGCGTTGTGGGGCATGTCCTTGAAGAACCGCCTAGAGAGAGACGGGAGTCATGGAGAGGTTGATGGCTGGAAAACAAGGCCATCCAAGCCAGGGCACCCAGCGCCCACACGCAGGCCTAGAAGCCCCCTTCCCCTGCCAGATGTGGGAATTAAAATACATAAAAGATAACAGCAAGTTGAGAATGACTAAGGATGTGGTGAATGGAAAATACTTCGTTAGGAAAAAAGATCACGCAGGTAACATCTAGCGCCTCCCAATCTCTTAAAATCCAGCTCACTCTCTACATCACTGATTGCCTTTCTCTCTTACACTGAAGATCAGTGATTACGTTACTTTTGACAAGGGTGCCCATTCACTCAAGTGTGCCATCATCTGTCTTTCCGTCATTTGGTGCAGTTGAACATCACTGGGCTAACTGGGAGAACAGTCACCACTGCTAATCAGATGGACTGCTTTCCCCAGAGATCGAGCGTCACAGTCTTCTGGGACGAGCCCCATCTCAGCTGCTGTGAGTGAGCACCCAGAGAGGCCAACAACCCCAACTGCCAACATGGAACCAGGTTGCATCTGCTAGGAGCGCCCTCTAGTGCCTGGTCGGTCCTTCCCAGCCCGGGTCTGCCATTTGGATGAGCTAACACCAAGTGGACACAGGGCTCGTGAGCAGACACAGGTCTATGACTGTGGCCCAAGTAATAACAGCAGAAAGGAAAGAGACATATTTGCAAACTCCAGTTGGTTGTGTTTTCCTTCTAAAAAGCAACCTTTATAAACTAAGCATGAGAGAAAATGCCCCGTGAAGTAAGCTGAGTATTCTTTCATTAATCTTTACTTATTATCAGTCGCCACTTCACTAGGACCGGGTTACACATTCACTCTGAGATTTTAGATCAGAGTGTTCTGGAGCTCTGCCTGGATGTCTCAGGTGAAGGCGAGGCTATTTGCTGCCTCACACTGGACAGGTAATAATTTCGAGCATGTGGGCCATGGATTTCCCATTTTAACTTAGAGGGGGACATGTTGATAAAATAAGTATTTGGCATTCATAAAGTACCTACAATAAATCAATAAAAATTGATTAGGTAGGATTCCAACAATATGACATTCTGGAAAGGACAAAACTATGGAGACAGGAAAAATATCAGTAGTTGCCAGGGGTTGGGGAGAGGAAGGGATGAATAGATGATATTTAGAGCAGTGAAACTATTCTATGTGATACCGTAATGGTGGATATATGTCATTATATATTTGTTAAGACCCATAGAATGTACAATATCAAGAGTGACCTTAATGTAAACTATAAACTCTGGGTGATAATGGCGTGTCAATTTGGGTTCATCAGTTGTAATAAATGTACCACTCTGGTGGGCATAATGAGGAAAGCTATGTATGTGTGGGGACCAGGGTATATGGGGAAATCTCGGTAACTTCCTTTCAATTTTGCTATGAACCTAAAACTGCTCTAAAAATTAAAGTCTATTAAAAATAAATTTAGAAAATAAAAATGACAAGGGGAAAGAGAAAAAATGCTACAAATATGAATAATTATAGAATATTTCAGTCTCATTGTTCTAAGTCCTTTAAATAATTAACTCATTTATTCTTCATCATAATCTTACAAGGTTGCTACTATTATTATCATTCCCATTTTATAGATGAAGGAACTGAGGCACAGAGAGCGGTAGTGACTTGCCCAGTAAAAGGAAGATCTGGGATTTTCCAGGTAGCCCAGCTTCAAACCCTTTGCTCCTCAGCATTACGCTCAATTGCTCCTTGATATGAATTGAGTCCACTGAGGATTCATCTGGCTAATCTCATATCTTGTGTGTGCATATATCACACTTCTTTTTTAAGCCAGAAAAGAATTTTTTTTTCTGGAGACACCATATATTTGTAGATGATACAACCAATGATGTTAACAGGATGGGGGACTTTGCCCACAATCTATAGGTAGATTTGCACTCTGGAACCTTTTCAGTGGGGGAAGCACATCCCCAGAAAATTCTGCCTTATGATCTGTTTCAGAAGGGCCTTCTCTGTTAGTAAAAAATAGTTATAATTTGACTTTAAAATAGTCCATGATAATGTATAGCTTTGTATTCAATTTTAAAAATCATAGGCTTGAAAAATCTTGTATTTTGTCTACAAAACAGGTGTTTTCCACATCCTCTCCCTAATATCATATCACCTGTACCTCAAAGGTCAACCTGTAAGAATAAGAACATTTTATCCGACTCTGTTCTTAGACCTGGGCGAGGTGAAACAATACGTAAGCGTGGGGTCTGTAACAAGCCTGAGTTGATAAGACAGCAGACACTATGAGTGTGTGTATATGCTCTTGATAAGACTGTAAACAGCCATGTCGGAGGGTTCATTGCATCCTCCACCACATGCATTAATAGCACAGTGCCTGGCACTAAATAATAATAGTTACTATTATTACAGTCAATAATAGTTTGGGGATAATCTGAGGAAATCAGAACATGAAAAAGAATGTTAGTGGGTCTTCTCTATGCTGCTATTTTGCTACTAAGACATAATATATTGACAGGTGACTTAACTGATCAGAGATACTAGAGTCCTGGGAATGAGTGCCACAAACATAAAAGGAGAGGTAAGCTTTTTCGTGATGTGAGTTTCAGCGAAGATGAGACTGTAAGATGCCACGCAGCGGCTAGGAGCTGCAGGGATCTTGGAAGGCACAGAAGAGCACATGTGAGAAAGTAAACTTCCCAGACAGACCACGACCCACCGGCAGAAAACCCCCAGGACCACTCCCAACTGGCTTCGAACGGACATCCAGATGGCAAGCTTGCTCTGCTGACCCTAGCGTTTCCTTGCTTATTGTAAGGTGACCAGACGTCCCGCTTTTGGCAGGACAGTCCTGATTTTTAACAATTTGTCCCGCGTCCCGCGGCGTTTTAAAAAAGTCCCGATTTTTGGAAAGAATGCACGACAAGCTAGGGAATGGCGGGAGATAGACCACATTTTTCATCAAGAACCCCCCCCCCCCACCTGGTCAATGGTGTCCCACCTTACCAATGTTAAAATCTGGTCACCTTATTATTGAGACATAGTCACCAAGTGGGAAAGCAATGAGGAGACTTCTGAGGCTGCCCTTGACTGATTCCATCACAAAGTCCCACAGTCTCAGATGCTGAGATAAAAGTGGGACCCTCTCCTTCCCTTCTCACGGCCCTCCTGGGGCCACCCCTCAGCACTCTCTGAGACTTATGATGGAAACCAGAATTGCTCAATGGCCCCACGCCGCAGAAACAGCGGCAGGGGTCTACTCTCTATAACATCAAGGTCACAGATGGGTCAGAACTCTTTCTGGCACCCCATTTCCAGCTAAACAAAAGCCATCTTTTGCCAAAGGTTTCCCTGACAATGGTCCTGAAAGTGCTTCCAACAACTCCTGGGCCTAACTGCATCTAAATCATCGGGGTGGGGTGGCTTGCCGAAATTACCCACCATAAAGCCCCGCCCAGCTCCACTAACCCAGAATTTCCAAGGATGGGGTGGAGAGTTTTTCTAGTTTAATAAGCTCTCAGGTGATCATCATTTGCAACCAAATTTTGGAACCACAGTTCTAAGACAGATGGGGGTACAGAGACAGCGACACGAAGGTGGAATGGGCAGACGGATGATGATGGATGGTTAAACAGAACGGTGCTGCTTTGGTCAAGAGGGTGCTCAAGTTTAACCACATCCTCGGCCCAAGAGCCAAGAGTAAGACCTATTTCTCAGACGGTCATTCCACCATCAGCCCCAATTGACCTCCTCAAGTTCATGTCCCACTACTCTCCAGTGTGTTCTTCTCCTTCCAAGGGTCCTTGAACCAAGAATGCACACTCCCCTTTCTCCAGGCACCCCCCGCCCCACCACCCCCACCATTATCTACTGATGGAAATCTTTCTCCTCCTTCCTGGAGCCGTTCAGATCACCTCTTCCTGATGTCCTCAGGCAGCATTAATGGCTCCTGTCTGTGCATCTGTTTGGCACCTATTTCATCCTGCCTTGTATTATGATCCATTGTAGAAACACCTGTCACTTCCCAAACACTGTATGTTCGAGGACCTCTCTGGATGATTCACTGATGCTGTACATATTTACTTGTGCCCACGGGAGCTGGGGACACAGCGGCAAGCAACACAGATAGAAAGAAACTTCAACATTCAGATACCTCCCAGCCTCTCGCCTAAGGCCCAGAGAAAAGTTTACTGAATCAGTCAAAAGGCAGAGAGATGGAAGCAGCAGGTATCCTGGAGACAAGAGCAGTGGCAGCCTAAGGAAGAGGAGGACCCCAACCAGAGAGGACCTGGTGCCCCGCCCCCAAGGACTCGATGGCGAGCACCTTCTGTCGGCCACCCCATGTCCCCCGCCGGCTCTCACAGGGGGCACAAGCACCTTCCCTGGAGAAGCCCCCGGCCACGTACCTGAGCTCCAGACAACCCAGCTGCAGGGCCATGCCCTCGCTGACCTTGCTGGCATAGCGCTGCATGTAGTCAGTCCGGAGCTGGGGGGCAGAAAGGTCAAGGTTGAGCCTTGCACTCTCATTCCCCATTTCCCTGCACAGAGGCCCAGCAGCTGGTGGGTACCTTGGACACAATCCTGCCACCCTGAGCATGCTCTCGCACGCACCCCATCCTCCACAAACATGTAGAGGGAGATGAAGAGAGGGGGCCCACCCTGCGCTCTGCCTCTGTCCCCCTCCAGAACCCTGTGCTGGGCTGATCGTGTCTGCAGAGGCCAGGCCTTCAGGGTATTTGATGTGCGTTCTGATGTCCCCCCAGCTTCATGAGGCAGAAAGTTCACATTCCCCTCTCCCCCTCCTCAAAATGCACATAGGGAAACTCGGGTTTGCGGGGAAGAGTCAGTCATGTATCCACAGCCTTGTTAGTGAGCCGTGACAGCTGTCATCCACTGTACTAGAAAAGTCTGGCGTGGTTTCCAGGCAACATGGGGGAAGGTACAGGAGGGAGCTAAGGCCAGACAATGTAGCAATGGCAGTTCACACTCACTTGGCATTTATTCTGTACCAGGTCTTATGCTAGGCCCTTTACAAGCACTGTAGTTGGTAGTGTGTGAGAGCAGCTCCCAGTGACTTGTGAAAGCCAGTAGTTAAATTTTCCGAAATCGTGAAAGCTGCCTCACAGGTTGGTAGCTTGACACAGTCCTATTTACACCATGGAAATTGGCAAGTTCTACACATCAGGAGGTTCTTTTTCCCTCAGATAGCTGGTTTCCCAGCACACTGCTAACGATATCATTTGGTCCTCACAACAACCCTACAAAGTAGGTATTACTGTTGTGTTTTTAAAGATTTATTTTTATTGTTTTTTGACAGGGAGAGACAGACAGAGAGAGACAGAGAGAACGGCCCAGAGCAGTCTCCATAGTTGACAGCATTAGTTTTCCATATAGTTCACTCCACAGGTGGGCACAGGGCTGCGCAGGGCAGGAACTGGGCTGGGAGTCTCCCACATAGGCCCCGGCAAGAACTGAACTGGGGACACACCCCAGTTCAGCATGTGGGTCCTCATGGGCCAGGGCCGGGATTCGATCCTCGGGCTCTGGGGCTGCAAAGCGAGCGCTTAACCCGCTGAGCCATCCCAGCTTCCTGGTATTAATTGTTATTGTCCCCATTTTATAGAAGAGGAAATGGCTTCAAGCAGGTAATTTGAGTCCCTGGAGGTACAAGGTGAGTAAGTGGCAGAGCTGGACGGGAAGTCAGGGGTGTCAGACCGGGACCCTGTGTGTTTAGGACCATGGCCTTGTCAGCGGGCCTGCTCTACCTACAGGCTGCTCTCCTGGGCAGGAACAGCCACCAGAAGGTCCTGGAGGAGCCAGGAGCCTAAGGGGCGGGGTTAGCCAACCCATAATTCGCTGTGAGAGGGACAGAGTTAGACAGGTGACCGAGGGCCAAGCAATGTCCCCCCAAAAGAACTTCTCTGGACTGGGACCTCCAGAATCTGGGCTTTGTCCTTCCATTGCCCTAGGCAAGGCTGGGTCAATCTTGACATTTAAGATGTAAAAGGACACCAGGGACAGGATGATAAAGTGCTTTTACCTGTTGGTAAAAATAAAGCAGCGTGGTCCTGTCTCTCTTCAGGCTTTCCATGAAGTCCTCTGGCAAGTAGCGGATTTGAAGGTCATACCTGGGACAGGAAAGTCACACTCTGCTATCCAAAGGAGGAGCGGGGTGGCCAAGAGCAGAAGCAACCTCATCCCCCACATGCAAGGCTTTGCCTGTGAGGCTCCTGATCACCCATTCAGGACTTTCAGTTGGGTGGAGGACCACAGAGGACAGCGGAGTGCCCAGCACGTGGCGGTCAGCACTAATCCCGCCTCTCCACTCTCCCTCGGGGCAGCTGTAGCTCTTGGCCTGGCTCCCTGTCCTCCCCACACATTGGTTCCTCCTTCTCCATAGCCCCAGTAGTGTCCTGTCTGGGGCTGTTTCTAGATACCTGCCCGGGGATGGAAATGTGTTGTGGGTCCAGGTTAGGCCTTGGCAAATACATGCACTGGGTGCTGCAGGAGGACTAAGCCTAAAACATCATTTAGATTTTCTATGACATTCTCAGAGGTTGGGAGTGCTCCAAGGACAGAGCACCCCACCCCCCCACCCCACGGGCCTTCCCATTCCCGGCTCATCTCTCCCCATTCGAGGGCCCAGGGCTCCTCTCCTACCTCCACTCAGCTTCCATGTGTAGACACTCGTACTTGTCCTGCACCTCACCCACCGTCATCTGCGGGTGCAGCCAGTGGATCTCGTCTGACTTCATGTGCTTCAGCCTCAGCCCATAGCACTCAGCCAGCTGGATGTTGGGCCCGATCCGCCCGCTCAGCAGGATGGAGGCGATGACCTCCTGCAGAGGAGAAGACGGGCCACAGCTCAGAGCGGCCTCCTTCTAGGCTGCCCAGTCCTCGGGCAGCACTGGCAGTGTGGTCCTAGGCTGAGGAGCTGCCTCCATGCTTGATTCGTCTCTGAGTCTCCAGCACCTAGGGCCAACCCAGTACATAGTGCACTCTATTTGATGAGTGAAAAAACTGGCAAAATGAGGTGGAGACAGGGAAGCTGAGGGGAAAGATGAGACGCGAAGGAGAAAATGCAGTAAGGCAACGAGCACAACTTTGGTGCTGCTGCATTTCCTTCCAACCAAACAGACTAAGAATCACTGAGCATCCGCCATGTAAAAAGCACTCTCTGAGTGGTTTCCAGGGTAGCCAGCATTACTCAGGCTCTGCAGTAGGCACTTCTAGGCACTTTGCATACATTATGTCATTGAAGCTGTACAACACAGGGACGTAGGTGTTACATCCCCATTTAGTAGCTGAGGGAACTGATGGAGGTCACATGGTTCACGGAATAAAGCCAGCATTTTGACCACTGGACCACGGGACTCCGCAGATTTCTACTAGACCAAGCTGCTTTGTGGGATGGTGGGGCAGGGCACGACTGAAAGACCGGACTCCCATTAAGGGGTTATGTGGCACAGTTCTCACACAGAAAGCTGGATTAAGGGGAGGACAATTGGGTGGCTGCATGGAAGCCCACCTATAAGGTCCTGTCTAATTCTGAATCACATTGGATCCAGTTTAACTCAGGTTTCCCATGCAGTTCCATACATAAGTGGTGAATCGAGCCCACTCCTGATGGGACCTCAAAGGCAAATTTAAGATCTCTCAGGCACTGACCAATCTCTGTTGAATATCTTTGCAGTGTGCATGCCACCAAGATTACATGCAGCCATCTACAGGGTGGAGAAAATAACAGCACCTATTTTGAATGGTTTTATGATTAAATGAGATAAAACTCTTCAGGACAGAACCTGGTACAGGTTAATACCAAAACAACAAACAAAACAAACAAGCAAGCAAACAACAAAAAAAACCCACTAACATTATTTTAACATAGCAATCCAGTGAAGATTTTTGTGCTTTTGTAAAGACAAAGAAAGATTGGGGGTGGGTGGGGGGAGGATGTTTTATTTCTTCTTCATCTTTTAGTCTCTTTTTCTTAAAGATTTATTTTTATTGTTTTTTGACAGAGAGAGACAGACAGACAGACAGACAGACAGACAGAGACAGAGAGAAGGGGGAGGGCCCAGAGCAGTCTCCATAGTTGACAGCATTAGTTTTCCATATAGTTTCACTCCACAGGTGGACACGGGGCTGTGCAGGGCAGGAACTGGGCCGGGAGCCTCCTGCATAGGCCCCAGCAAGAACAGAACTGGGGGCACACCCCAGTTCAGCATATGGGTCCGCACGGGCCAGACCCAGAATTTGATCCTCGAGCCCCAGGGCTGCAAAGTGAGCGCTTAACCTGCTGAGCCATCCCAGCTTTCCCTAGTCTCTTTTTCTTTTCCCTCCTCTTGGAGGTGGTGGTATGACCAGAGGTCAAAGTGATGAGGCTGAGGGGCTGGCAAAGGCTGCAAAGCCAGGAGCAGAGCAAAGGAGGAGGTGGGGCCAGGGCAGAGACCCTGAGGCTATTGGTTACATACAGGAGGATTGAGCAAAGGAGTAAATGCATTGAGACTAATGGGAAATGGGTCGCTTGCTGTTGGAGAAACTACTCAAAATATGGAGAAGAAAAGGCTAAAGAGAAACCTTGGTGAAGGATTGGAATTGGAAGTATTGGTGAGAACTCATGGTATGAGAATGACAGAGAGAGAGAGAGAGAGAGAGAGAGAGAGAGAGAGAGAGAGAGAATACTAATGAGCCAGCCATTTGCATACCAACCCCTCATTCTTACTTTCCAAATATCCTTCCCTACCAAAAGGATCCAGGGCTCCTTGAAGAAATGGGCTGGGGTAAAGAAGGGGCAAGATGAGCTTGTAATATCTTTTTGTGTTAGAGAAAGTAGAAGTGTTAAGAGCACGAGGGGCTATATAACAAGGAAGCAGTATCAGCTTAAAGGGCAGGGCACTGGGCAAATCTGGGACAACCTAAGCATTAAAATATATAATGATAGGAATCGGCTACATCCCACTGAATAAAATAGAATCCAAGATAAATAAGTAAAGAAATGAGAAAGAAGGGAATGTTCCCTTACAGTAGAATGCCAACTAGTACATGTAGGAGGAATGGAAACGGAAAATCATCATTTGGCAACAAACTCAGCATTGGTGGTTTAGGCATGATTCATCAATGAATGATAAAGCTGGAGTGTGGAGGTCTGATGATGAATAGCATATTGACATGGTCATAGCATGTCTCCCCTCAGACAGTCATCATACACCAAAGAAAACCTGGCAGACCCAAATGACCAGGTTGTCAAGCTTAACGTCATCATCATCAGTAACACAGGTGAACAGAGCTTGTCTCTCACCTTGATGCATCCAGAAGAGCACAGCACCATTTCTGAGATAGTCCTGCCATGAGTCCATGGCTGAGTCTAGTCATGAGACCTAATATAGGAGGAGGGCTCTTCTCAGAGACCAATAGAATCAAAGGCTTGTACTTGTTGAGACTGTGAACTCTTCCATACTGGTGAAGACCAAAGAGATAGGATGACTAAATACAGTGTGTATTCTTGGACCTAAGGGGCTAGCTGGAACCTTTAAAGGTATGGCCAGTTGGTCAGAAGTATGGGTGGCATTGGAACCCCGGAGCATGAGACTAGGGTCTGAGGAGGGGGTGTAAATAAAGAGCAGATATTAAATGATTAGCAAGTGACTCTGTCGTCTCCCCACCCCATCTTGTAAGGGAGTTTCCATGCATTATTCAACTCTTAGACTTATTGCTTCTATTATAGTGAATGAGATATGTAGGATATAAAATCATATACAAAGTATGACAATGATAGAAGCCGACACAAAACAAATCTAGAATAAAATATATCAAAATGTGAACAGTATTATCTTGGCATAGTGTAATTATACACATGTACATTTTTATCCTTCCAGGTTTACTGTGTTTAAACTTTTGTATATAATGTAGTAGTTAAGAGAATGGGTTCAGAGTTGGAAACTGTTTCATCTCTCATGTGCTCTGTGGTTTTGGGCAAATGATCTTTTCTATTTTGTTCTCGTCATCTGTCAAATGTGAAAATATTCCTATCTCATGAGGTTCTTACGAGGATTAAATGAGATGCTACAAGTAAGAAACTTAGCATCGTGGCTTAGGCATAATAATGACAAATAAAATGTATTATCATTACTGAATGAACATGTATTCATTATACATACTGTTGGATTCAATTTGTTACTATCTCATTGAAGATTTTTGCATCTATGCTCAAGAGAGATACTGACCTCTAGTTCCCCTTTTATACATGGCATTCATATATTCATTTTATAATTATAAATTATCTCTTCAAAAATAAATGTTTAAGTTTAGCTATTATCATAGTCTTGGTTTTGTGGATTAGGCATTAAAAATTCATAGTGAAATAACAAGAGCAGATATTATATTCTAGCTTGAGACAAATGACATAGCTTATGCCTATGTGCTTGGTTCATGTGCTACCCGCTGGGGACCTTATACCTTACTGACAAGCTCAGCTTTTAAGAGGTGAGTAAACTCTCTGTAAAATACACAACTCTAAAATTAAAATGCTGGGATGCTGGGATGCTGGAATGGCTCAGCGGGTTAAGTACTCACCTTGCAGCCCTGGGGTCCGAGGATCGAATCCCGGCTCCAGCCCATGGACCCATATGCTGAACTTGGGTGTGGCCCCAAGTTTGGTTCTCACCAGGGTATGCTTCCCATGTGGAAGGCCCCTGGTCCAGTTCCCATTCTGAGCAGCACCCCACCCACCTGTGTGGAATGAAACTGTCGAAAAACTGATGATGTACAACTATGGAGACTGCTCTGGGCCCTCCCCCTTCTCTATGTCTCTCTCTGTCAAGAAAAAAAACAAAACAATAAAATAAATCTTTAAAAAAGTTAAATTAAATTAAATTCAAATGCTAACTAGACATAAATGTCACATGGCCAGAGAGAAAAAAAAGATGGTCCAAATTCATTCAGGTCTTAATGAAAGTTGAACAGATATTTTGCCTTTTAGATCCTAGAATCTCATATGTGCAGGCCTCACTGATGTAGCCACAAAAATAAAATCTAAAACTCTACAGACACTTAAATATTCAAATGTTTATTAAGCTCATACAACTCAAACTGGAATTTTAGAGCTTTAAGTAAATTTAGAGATCACTAAATTGGACTCTGTTTTTAAACAAAGAAACTGAGACACAGAAGGTCAAGTGACTTGCCCATGTATACACAATAGACTTTCCATTTACTGGAACTCAAACAACCAGTCGGTTGCTTGAGATTTTGCCAGTTACTTGAATTCTGGCTAACGAAGAGTCTGTTTACATTACTCTGCCATCTACCAATCCCCATGGGTGCCGGTTAACTGGGAATCTACTGTACAAGGAATTCTATTTTAAACCAGATGTTCTATTAACCCTCCTACACTTAATCATTTATGAATGACAATCTTTGCTCTAGTTCATTTCCTATTTGGTCTTTATATCAAGTGATCCAGGAGATTACTGGTCTGGTTCGAGTACTCTCTAGGCACTGGTTCACTCATTTACTCATTCATTCATTCTATAAATATCCACTGTGCATCGCCTGTGTGTTCAGCTCTGTGTAGGTATCACAAGATATAGCTCCCGCTCTCCAGGAGGCCACCTCTGCTTAGAGATCGACAAGAGGCAGCTGTTCTGCACGCTGCCAGTGGCTAAGATGGGGGAAATGGCAGTGCTATGCCACCATCTCAACCACCTGATGCCCACCTTCTGCCCCACGCAGCCCTCTCTTGTCACCCTTTCACAGAGCCTGTCAGACTCAGTATCCTGTGAGTTCTCAGACCCCATAACAATGAACTCATGCCCTGGGACTCCCCCACCCCCCATCCAGGATTGCTGACAATCCTTCCTCACTGAGTGTGAGACAGCTGGGTGTCCTGTGGGTGGACAGGTTCTTTGAGGCAGGGATGGATCCCAGCACCCCTGAGATTCTGATTCAGAGAATTAAGGATGGTACTCAGAAACCTGATTTTAAAAACTCTGGTGAGTCAGGACATCTGCGTCACTGGGGAAGACTGACACTGGTGACATGAACTCACCTGCCTGCCCTCTGCACTGCACCTCTCAGGCAACGGCTGCCACAGACCCAAGATGCCACCCCTTGCACACACCAGATCAATCAGAAATTCTCTCTCCCACAGTTGAGACATGGAATTCTAGTTGGCTCTATAACTGGAATCCATTCATTCATCCATCCATCCAGCCATCCATCCTTACATAATGACTTATTAATGAAGTCAGCAAATTAAGAAAACAAAAGGGGAAACCTTGATCATGGAGCATACTTTCTATTGGGGGGATAAACAATAAACAAATGAAGTATAATATTTTAGTCTCCAATAAGTGCTAAGAAGACACACAAAGTAGGTAAGGACACCAGAATGACTGAGGAAGTAAGGGACAGAGGGCTGGCCTTGTGGGGGAAGACTTCTGGGCAAAGGGACCAAAGAGTATGGCAGACCCACAGTGGGTGTCTGTGGGGTCCCAGTGGGCTTGGTGCATTTGAGCGACTCTAAAGGGTGCTGTTGAGGAGAGATGAAGGGAAGTGAAGGGAGAAAAAAGCAGAGGGCTGGGCTAGGCTTGGCAAACATTTTCTTTAAAGAGCCAGGTAGTAAATATTTTAGGCTTTGTGGGCCATATGGCTTCTGTCATAATTACTCGACTCTGCTATGGTAGCTCAAAAGCAGCTGTAGATAAGATATAAACAAGTGAGTGTGGCTGTGTTCCAATAAAACTTTATTTACAACAACGAATGGTGGGCCATATTCGGCCTGCAGGCCATTGCGTGCCAACCCCTGTTGTAGGCCAAGGGAAGGGCTTTGGCTTTATTCTGAGTGAGAGAAGTAACCATGGGAGAATGTAAAGGAGAGCAGCGATTCCTTACATATCCCTCTATGGGTTTTGAAAACTCACAGTGGCCGCTACCTGTAGAAGGAACCAGAGGGGCGTAAGGGCAGAAGCAGTGAGGAGGCAATAGGCCAGGGTTGCTGATGGCCTGGACCAGGGTGGAGGCAGCGGAGGTGGTGAGAAGGAAGTGGTCAGAATCCGGATAATGTTCTGATGACAGATTTCCTGATGGCTTAAATGATGGAGAGTAAGAAAAAAAGGATTCAAGAATGACTCCGAGTTCTGTAGTCTGAGATACAATGTGCTGAGAGAACAGAGCTGCGATTAACGGAGCTGGGGAAGACTGGAAGAGCGGTAGTTGTAGGAGAGGGTTGTGAGTTTGATTCTTCACACATGGAAGGTAGATGACTCGTGGAGATGGGAAGCAGGCAGGTGGATACGTGACCTGGTGTTGAGGGAGGATATCGAATCCAATGTTACAAATTTGGGCACCACTGGTTAAAATCAGAATTTCAAGCTATGTGATTAGATGAGTACACCTGAGGAAAGACAAGGCACCCGCCTGTGAAGTCACGTAGCCAGACAGCATCCCAGGAAACATCGTGCCAGGAGCAAGCAGGCCACAGGCTGCCTAGCCACTGAGAACATCCAGTGATAGTGGGGAAAAGAGACAGACTTTCATCGGCCTGTGCTCCCTGGTCATTTCCCAACCCTTAGCCTGGCTTCAGCTTTGTGAGTGTGCAAATGTGTGAAAAGTGCACATGCTCACCTGCATACTGTATACTCGGGTCTGTGTACAGCTGAATGGGATTACCAGCAACACACACTATGATTCTAACTGATGGCTGTAGTGGGCTCAATGGTGGCCCCCAAAGATATGCCTGTGCCCTAATCCCTGGAACCTGGGATGTGACTTCATTTCAAAAAAGGCTTTTCGCAGATGTGATTAAGTTAAGGCTCTCAAAATGAGATTATTCTGGACTATTTTGGAGGCTCCTAACTCTAATGATGTCCTTATAAGAGACACGCAGAGCAAAGAGGAGAAAGGGAGGTGAAGACAGAGACAGAGACTGGAGTATGAGGGCCATAAGCCAAGGAAGGCTGGAGCTACCAGAAGCTGGAAGAGGCGGGGAGGGTCCTCCCTTAGAGACTTCAGATGGGGTACAGTCCTGCTGGCCTCTTGTTATGGGACTTTCAGCCTCTAGAGCTGTGAGAGAATACGGTTCTGTTATATTCAGCCACCGGCTTTCTGGTCATTTGGTATAGCAGCCCTAGGAAACAAATACAACCGCGATAGAAGCTCTGAGTTCTCAGCACTCCTAAGGGATAATTTTTAAGAAGTAATTGATGAACAACATCATAATCATTAACATAACTCATCCCACTCGGAAAGCATTTATATTGCTGCGCTAAAAGCCTCCATCTAACAAGGACATTCAGCAATGCAACTGGCAGATTAAAAATAGAACGGTAAGCACAGGCACCCGACTGCTAATTTGGTGATATAATAAGTCACGCAGATCAATAAGGAGAGACCCAGAGCTCCACGTGTGGGCCTCGCACGGCTCTCAGCAGGCGCCTGTGGGTAGGTGGGCTGGCCTGCTGAGCACACGCGGGAAATGCCAACAGGAGGAGGGCCTTGTAAATGTATCTCTTTTTATATCACTGTGAGTGTCTCTGTGGTGTCTGTTTGTGGTTTCCTGGCTAAACCCTTTCCTCTCAGGCATTCAGGGACTGTTCTCATGTGTTGGGGGGCTGGCCTTGTGTGGCTTCACTTATTCTCTTTTTTAGGGTAACCTTTCTTTTAGAAATGGCAATTTCCCAGGATGGGTAATCATGCCTTCCCTTCTTACACCTCAACCTTGTGGCCTTGCCCATACAGGCATCTGAAGGAGAACAGCAGGGATTGTTCTGGAAACAAAAAACTTGAGTGGATGGCGTGTGGGCTGGAGACTGCTCCTCTGACCATGGGGACAGCCGGCCCTGTGTCTTAGCTCAGGCTGCTATAACAGAATACCAGTGACTGGGCCACAATAACACTTCTCACATGTCCAGAGGCTGCGAAGTCCCAGATCAAGGTGCCGGCAGATCTGGTTCTTGGTGAGACCACTTCCTCGTTTTGCAGACAGCCACCTTCTTGCTGTATCCTCACAAGGCAGGGAGAGAGTTCTCTTCATGGTCTCTGACCTCATCTAAACCTAATCACCTCCCAAAGGCCCCACCTCCAAACACTGTCACATTGGAGGTCAGAGCTTCACACATGCGTTTGGGGGTGGCAGACACAAACATCCAGTCCATATCACCCTGTATCTGGTTACGTGATACGTTTTTGAAACTAACTGGGAGGATTGTGTGATGAGTGCAGGGCAGAATGGGTGTCCCAATATCTGAAATCGGCCTCTCTGGGAATATTCTGGAATGTATTGTGTGGCCACAGAATTTACAGGGGAGGACAGTGAGTACAAGCATGGGCAGAGCAGGCTGCATTTGGGACTGAATCTGCCCTCCTCACACATTCATTCGGCAAGCAGCAGCCTGGAAGCCCTGCTGGGAGGGGAGGGGACACAGGGCATCTCAGTCTGTCCCTCCCAGGGATGTAAATGTGGATTCTAAATTGGGAGATGCTTCAAGACAAGACAAAGATGAATCTGGAATGTGGCTTTTCAGCATCTAGAGGCTGACTAAAGGAGAGGCTCTTGGATGTGGGTGCCCCATATGAACCCTTGGAATCACCATATCACAGACAAGTGCCTACTTTTCTGAGATGCAAATGGGCTGATGAGGGACAGAGCTGGGTCCCTGAAGAGCGTGGGTCAGTTGGAGAGAGAAAACGCCAAGAGCCAGCAAGTTGGTGGGAGGCACAGAGAGGAGCAAATATGGCACTTAGCAGTAAATAACCACGTAACTTCCTCTGACTCATGATGCTCTTGAGATTGGCGGGACACTATTAATAGTCACCCCTAGACAGTGTGTGTCAGCTAGGACTGTCTGAGACAAACCAGGACATATGCTCAACCTACAGAAACTACTCCAGAAGAGAGTGAGAGAAGAGAAGAAGGAGAAGGACGGAATCAAGAGCAGAAGAGAAAGAGAGAGGGAGAGAGAGAGAGAGAGAGAGAGAGAGAGAGAATGGGAAAGAAAGAGGCTGTGAGAGTCACAGAAAGACGCCCTGTGTGGGCACGTCTGGGCAGCACTCTGCTAGTTGTTTACAAAGTGTTATCTTAACCCCTTTCCTAGACAAGCAAATTAGCATGTTAGAGAAATATATAAGCCTCCGCTTGCTACAGAGATTCAGCACTCCCAAACAAGCACAATTTCCAATGAATATCAAACAAAAGGGAAATGGAAAATCAAGCAGCGCAAAATGCGTTTCTCATTCAGCACGTTGTTCAATTCTTTTCAACACCTGTCTAATTTCTGTTGGGTCCGGAGCACAAGGGCCAGTGCTTATTTACACAGCTTTGAACAGCACAGCGAAAGCATCATGAGGCGATTATACTCACATAGAGAAAAGATGAGAGTAAAAAGAAAACCAAGAACACGGCAAATAGGCTTGGAGTAACTATGTTTTGGAAATGTGCTACCATGTGGACTGTGCCAGGGTGAGTCTCGATTGCTGCTATTAGATCAGACTCCGCTCTGGATGGGGGTGTGAGAATCTCAGGAGTATTCTTAGGGAAGAACAAGTATTTGGCAATCTTGAAAGAAGGACATTGAAAGAAGATGTGAGGCTGGAAGTAGAAAATCTGTTAAATGGGGATGCTGGGATAGGTGGTTGAACCCTTGCCTCACAATCATGAGGTCCAGGGATCAATTCCTGGCCTGGGACAGTGCAATCCCATAGGCTGAACTGCAGAGCAACTGGTAACTGCCAGGATGGCTCAGCGGTGAAGATTCTTGCCTCTCATGCCGGAGGCCCAGGGTTTGTTTCTTTTCCTGCATAGCCCCACATCCACCTGTGTGGAATGAAACCATGTCATAACTACTGATGTACAACTATGGAGACTGCTCTGATCCCTCTCCCCTTTTCTGTCTATCTATCTATCTATCTATCTATCTATCTATCTATCTATCTATCTATCTACCTATCTATCTATCTACCTATCTATCTTCTATCTATCTTCTATCTATCTCTATATCTATTCCCCTCCTCTATCACCCTCTCCTCTCAAACAATAAAAAATTAAAAATAAAATAAATCTGTTAAAGGACAAAGCCAGATAGGACAGAAAAGTGCAGGAAGAGGTCAGGAAACAGGGTAGGAGAGGCTGCTCTAGGAGAGTCTTGAGCAGGGAAGCTGGGTCTGAACCTACAAAACTGGATGCAGTGTCCACAAACAGGCTCTGAATAGCAAAGCTGTTCTTCAATGTTTGGGCCAAGCTCTTTTGTATTCCAAACAGAACCTTTTTTTTTCCCATCAGAGTACTTGCCTCTACTTGTAAAAACTTTCATTCATTAGTATGAGTCAAGGTCAGGTTCACCCTTGGTCTGGAAGCCCCAGGAAAGCAGGGAGTGCACCTGTGTTTGGGGGTGTGATGATATTTTCCAGGTCACAACAAGCACAGTACAAGTACTTGGGGGGGCACTCAACAAATATTTGTGGAATGAACGATAAAATTATTCAGGACACTTTTATTAATGATCTCACCCACAGCCATGCCTTCAACCACAATGAAGGGGTTAACAGCACTCAAATGTCTATCTCTGGCCCAGTTCTCTCCTTTAGAATCACGTATAAAACAGTCTACTCAACATTTTTGTGTGAAAATGTTAGAGCATCTCAAGTAATTGACAGGTCCAAAACTGAACTTGTGAACTCCCTACTTCCCAATTAGTTTCTCCTCAAGAGTTCTTCATTTTAGAGAGTGAGATCTTGTGCCTTGAACCAAGGCTGCCAGTCTTGATACCTCCCTCTTCCTCATCCATGCATCTCCTGTCCATCAGCAAAATGTCTGGATTACAATTACGTTTCTCCGTAGACTACCATGGTTAAGAGTTCAGGCTCTGGGGGTGGGCTGACTGGGTTTGAATATAGGCTCCACCACTTACTAGCAATTTGCATAACTCCTCTGGACCTTATTTCCTTGTATACAAAATGAAGATAATATAGCATGTGCTTCACAGGGTTCTTTGAGAAGTCAATAGGATAATGCATATGCTGCTACTATCACCACTATACTTCCACTTTCAGCAGCAGCATTATCACTTCACCATCACCACCACCACCATCATCACCATCATCATCAATACCACCACCACCATCACCATCATCAACACCATTACCACCATCAATAATCATCACCATCAATACCATCACAGACATTATTGTCACCACCACCACCATTACCATCAACATTATCATTACCATTAACACTATCGTCACCATGGCTACAATCCTCATCTATGCTACCCTCATCTCTCCTCTGGATTACCACCTAACATCTCCCCGTATCTAGTCTTGCCTTCCTCCAACCTATTTTATACTATGTATAAAAGACATAGTGACCTTTTAAAAATGCAACCTCCTGTCATTCATATGCTTAAACTATATCAGTGACTTTCCACAAGAGAGAGGGTAAAGTCCCAAATTATTACTGTGGTTTAAATAGCCAACCTTTGCTATTCTTTAGCCTCAAACCTGCCATGTGCCTTCTCACTTCAGGACCTTTACAAAGGCTGTTCCCTCTGCCAGGTACACTGTTCCTCTTATCTCTTCCCTTTTCCTCCCCTTCATGATCAAAACCTCTATGAAATGTCACTTATATTTTTCTCCACTCTTCAACCAACTGCACAACAGCTTCTGCCCCCAACTTCCCACTGAAACTATAGCAAAAGGTCATTTTGGCACCTGTTCCTAAAGCCAATGAGCCTATTTTTAGCCTTGTGACTTGACCTTTCTGAGTGTCTGACATTGCTAACCACTCTTTCCTCAAAGTTTCCTCTGCCTTTGTCTACCCTGACTATTCCTTTGGTTCTTTTTATCTTTCTCTGAATGATTCATCTTTTTCCTTCATTCACTCCTCTTTCTTTACCGGCCCCTAAGAAGATGAATTTCCAAAGTTTCCTAATTGAAACTCTTCTTCTTTTGTTCTATTCATTCTCAGTGGGTGAGTCTATCCATTCACATGGTATCCATTGCATAATGACTATGATGACTCCCACATTCTCATCTCTAGGTCCTTTCTCCCTCCCAGCTCCAGGCCCATGTTCCTCCATGGGGGTGTTTCATAAACACAACTCACATAAAGCTGAAATCTTTAAATGCTCTTTCTTTAGCTGTTGGTAGTAGCTCAATGAATGGTACCAATACCCATTCAGTTGCCCAAGTAAAAGCTTGAGTCATCCCTGTCTCCTTCCTTTCTCTCCCTCCCTACTTCTAGTTAATCATCTAGTTCCGTTGACTCTGCCTCCTTAGGTGCACTCAGATCTGTTGACTTGTCTTTGCTCCCTGTGCCATGCCCATAGTTCAGGCCCTCATCATTTCCCACCTGCATTGTGGCCACAGCTTCTGAATCCATCTCCCTTTCACTAGTCTTTCTCCTCTCCTGCCCCTTCTGTACCACTGTCAGAGTTTAGGGAAAACAGTACCATAAATAATTTTCCAGAGGACTAGCGGTCCAAATTTTAAAAGAAGTATTCCTTAGACAACTAAGAAATGGCTTATTTAAGAAAACATCCATGCCATGGCCCTTTCTTAGTGATCCACCATGTATATTCACATATTTAAGATCCTGAGAAGTCCTGTGCAAAGAAATCTGTTTAGAAGTGTTTAACCAAGCATTCCTCAAACTTCTCTGACCATAAAACCCCTCCTCCAGGACCAAAACACAAATCTGATCATCTTACTTCTCCATTTGAAAATATGACAAATAAGAGGATAAACACTAAAAGAAGGCAATTTGAATTTTATTCTATGACCACTTAGAAATGTATGGAGATTCCTACGCAGGGTAATGACCTAGGCCCACACAATCAATAGCTTCCAATGATTGAGCTCATACTATGTAAGTGCCTCTCACCTATCATCTTTAATCCTCACAACAAGGCCACAGGTAGACATGATCCCCAAGTGAGGAGACTGAGGTCAGGTTGGTTAAGTGGGTCTAAGGCTGCATAATCAATAATGGGAATGCAGTATCTGGCTCAAAGTCTAGGTGGTCTTTAAACCATGACTGCAACAAGCAGGTGACATTTTGCCTGTAGGAGAGACTGGAAATAGAAAAAACCAGAAGGCTTGGCCATAAATGCCTAAAAGACCATCGCGTCTTTCTTTATTCTTCTCCATCTCTGTTCTCACAGCCTTTGAGATAATGCCTCTACTACTCCTAAATTTGGGTCTCATTGATCTTCTGCAGGTCTGGTATATTTTTTCCCCCTCAAGCATCCAGCAAGACATCAGACAGCTCCAGGAAAGTCTCTCCCCTGCTTAAACACTGGTTTTTCATAGTGCCTGAACAACTCTAAATCCCTCAGCGGGATATTCTAGGCTGTCCCTTATCTGCCGTCAACTTTTCCTTTCTGATCTTGATTTTAGGCACTTTTCTAAATATGACCCAAGCTCCAGCCTAACCAAACTACTATCTATTTAGAGCCTCCCTGCCTTTGTTCTTGCTGTGCCCTCCTCATGGAAAGCCCCCTGCTCGCCGCTGCTGCTGCTTCAAATCTACCTGGGCTGGGGTCTTTTCACTGTAACTTCACAAAACACATCCTGATCTGGGCCAACCAGATGCCTTCTGATTTTCAGTACACAAGGGCTGGGAGGTGCCCCCAAACTTGATAATCAAGTTACCTTCTGAAAATTGCACTAGTAAAATCCATAGTGGATGGCATCAGCTATCTGCAAAGGAATATACCCAAAGGAAGACCAGAAGTAGATAGCTAAGGAGGTATGAAAACACCCTCCTGGAACAAGGTGCCCGGAGTTGACTCTTTGGAATAATTGTATCAACATATCTGGAACCGTGAGATGAGCAAACAAGACTCTAATCAACTCAGTTACAGGAAACAGAGGGGGTAACCAAACCATAATCAACTGTGATAAGTGGCCAAGACAGTGACCTAATCAATTATATTCCACTCTAGTGTACTGAAGCATAGCGTGTGCTGTAATAGATGGAAGGCAGCCAAGGTCACAGACATGCAGACGCTGCTGCCAGAGCCAATCAGAAGAGACACTCACTAGTTTGGGGGACACTGACTTTTAAGACAGGGGAAGAGTCAGTAATAAGAGGATTGGAGATAGTCCATCATCCAGCTTTCTCAGACCTGGTTACTTGTCCCAAAAGCTCCCCATTTCCTTTGTTCAAATGACCATTCCACCAAGCAACATTTTGAGAACCAATCTGGCTCTTTTTTTTTCTTCTTTTCTTTGTGTCATCAGAAAGGAATATTCTGGGAAGTGGAAAGGAAGGCCCTCACTGTGTCATGGAGTTATTGGGAGGATTCAGTGAGATAATGTATGTAGAAGAATTGATCCAGGCTGTACATAGTAATGTTAATCAATATGGGTATTTAAAATCAATCAGTGTATTGTAACTCTGCTTCTAATGACAAGTTCTTGCACACTGGTTAAGGTGCACTGGCTGCCTGGTGTCTAGGTGCCCTGATAATGGTGGGCACCTGGACTTGTGAAGCAGATTCTGTGACTGGATGAGAATGAGCCAATTGGAGTATTGCCTCAGAGAGGGCCCGCCAGTCATCTATCTCTAGTTCATTGTCCTCTAAATGTCCCACCAATGCCCATGTCTAAGCGCCCAGCCCATCCTATACCATTTTTGCTCTACTTTCAGTGCTATCACTTGTGTATTTCTCTCATTCCAATTCCATCAGAGTAGAAAATCCTCACGGGTGGGGCTCTTACATCCTTTGCAGATACTCAAATGTCATAAACAGTTAATGAGTTGAATCAAAGGACCAAGTTAGTGAATGATCTGAAGTTCAAAATAAGACTATAAAACCTGCCCTCGAGCTTCTATGGAATGGGCTTCAGACCCGTGGAAAAGAGGCCAGGCCCTGCCTGGTAAGAACTTCCCTCCTGATGTCCCCCAGCCCAAGCGTGGATACAGGAGAGCCTGGTAGGTTGAAGAGAATCTGCTTAGCTGCCCAGGAAGGTGAGGAAGAGACAGACAGAGACAGCAGGCATGACCCATCACACTCACCTGGATCTCAGTCTGCACGGTGCATTTAACCAGTTTGAAGTTCTTCCCAGGGTTGAAGCTATTGCTATAGAAGCAGACCTTGAGTATCCGCACGTCTTCCTTTTCCACATCTACTGGCACCACGGTCCTGGGATCCGGGGGGCCTTCTGGCCGACGCAACGTGCCCACCGTCACTCTGCTCAGGGGCTCAGACACCCCAGACATCCTCTCGGATGGCAGCTAAAACCGGCACATTGCAGTCCTGTGGAGACAGCAGACAGACAGCCCTGAAGCGAGCCTGTGTAGGCTCCCAGGCCTTACCCCCCAAGGACAGCACCCACCAAGCAACACGTCTCCCATTCCTGACACCCTCCCTTCCAGGCATCAGGGGCTACTGACTGGGAGAAGCTGAAACACAAGGGATCAGTCAGTTTGCACAAACATCCGGGTATTAGACCCAGACTTGGAACTCCCAGGCTGTGAGCGCTCTGTTCTAGCGGCCCCCTCTTCTAGAGGCCCTCTCTCTCCATCCCGTTTCTCCTCCCACACTGGCTCCTAGGCAAGGGGCCCACACTTTGCCAACACAGCTACGAGAGGAGGCGGCCACAGCATGGTTCCAAGGCATAGCTGAGCAGAAAAAGTGGAGAGAAGGATAGTGGAAAATAGCAGGAAAGAATCAGGGACAAGGAAACAACATGAGAAGAAATGGAATCAGAGAATGGGTGGCCTGGAGGGCACTAGAACAGAGAAGGCAGAGAAGGACCCAGGTGGGGGGCTGGCCTATCCGCTGATGCTTTGTCTGCCCCTACTTGAAGCCACCAGCCTGAATTTTCTGGGCAGGAGGCCTCAGTCCCTTGGGAACTCAGCGTACAGCACGGCATTCACTGTATATAGGAGAATTCATGAGAACAACACTCGGGCAGCCCAACGTGGGAGATCGTTTCTGCCGGGTGGGAGGGGGCCGGGACCCTAGACTTGCCCAGTATTAACGACAGTTTGTTTGACACTGATATGGAGTATAAAAATCCTAGTAATCTTTAATTTGCCCTGAATCTCAGCAAAATTGGTCTTCTTGATCCAACACAACAGTATTGGGTTTACCCCCCAACTAGTCAAAAGCAGGCGCACCCCAGGGAAGCAACAGAGGTTTTATCTCCAGACCGAGTAGTGTCAACCTCAGCTCCACATCAGGATCCCCCAGAAAGGTTAGAAGGAAGCCTAAGTCCAGGCCCTATGCTTAGAGACTGCCACTGAGCGGGGCTATGGGGAGGCCTGGAATGGGTATGTTTAAGTTTCCAGGGAGTTTCCTCACATTCACCTGGGTTGGGGACCATAGTTCTCAACTAAGCTTAACTCTCATTCTGAACCCCTTCATCCAGAAAGCTATCTCCCTTCTCACAAGAGACTTGGATTTTAGGGGTACTGGTACCAGGAGTTGGGAACAAAAAGATGGAGCTGGCAGTGTTAAAATACAAATGTGGAGTCAAATTTTAGAAGTGGAATCAAAGTCTATGTTTGTTCATTGACACTGGACTAGGCACAAAAAGGAAGAAGCAGTCATTAGCTTCAAAGAGTTATTCCTTTTAAAGAACCAATGTGTATTATGAGACTTGAAAGAGACACTGTGAGCTCGAGGGAAGGAGCCCTTCCATTGAGGGGCAGGCAGGCAATGGGCAGAGCACCAGCCTGAGTCCACAGGGCAGCTAGAATTTGGGACAATACTGCTGGGGAAAAGAACACACAGTCTGCTTATTTTAGAGACTAATATGAATGATCTAGAAGTATCCATGCACCTTTCAACAAATATCTGCTAAGCATATCCCATGTGCCAATATTCTGCTATGTACTGGGCACGTACCTCAGTTTTCCCACATCCTCAATAAGGAGTCCAGAGGAAGTAGCTTGAAGGGAAACCCATCAGGGGAGTGGGAAATGTGTGACAGAGAGGGGAAGGCAGCCAAGGAGAGTTGTCAATTTGTTATGATCACGTTGGCAACTGCAGGTTAATCCCACAGAGCTCTCCCTCCAGGGAGGCAGGGGGCTGGGCATATACGAGAAAAAAATCCAGCCATAAATGCCTTTATTTTTTATTTACACGGCTGGATACATTCGGGACAGCCTCGTAGGTATATACCACTTCTTAGAGTCATCATCCCTAGCATTTCTGCCAGTTCTGCATAAGGTAAGGTGACCAGATTTGAACATTGGTAAAGCGGGACACCATTGACAGGGGGGGAGGGGGTTCTTGATTAAAAATTTGGTCTATCTCCTGCCATTCCCTAGCTTGTCGTGAATTCTTTCCAAAAATCGGGACTTTTTTAAAACACCGCGGGACACGGGACAAATTGTTAAAAATCGGGACTGTCCCACCAAAAGCAGGACATCTGGTCACCTTAGCATAAGGGCAGAGTAGACTAGGGAGTCACAGAAAGTCTTCAGGCATAAAGATGCAGAGGTCAGCAGGTAGAAGAAAGCAGAAGAATACTGAAATGGCAAGGCCCAAGGGGATATGAGAGGAGACAATGACAGATCTGCTAGCTAGAGAATGTGAAGGTGAGAGAAGGCTGTCTTGCCCCTCAAGAGCATACATTCTAATTGCAGAGACAAACAGGCACAGTATGCGTCCAAGGAAGTAAATAACACACAGTGTCAGGATCTGCTGTGTCTCCTGAGCCAGGGGCCCCGTGACCCCTGGGCATCTGTTTGTGTAAACTCATTTTTAGGCAAGGGCTTCATGAGGCAGTTTTGTGAAACAGGTGTTTGGGGTGGGAAGAAGTGAAGTAGCATATGGAGTCTGTCCCCAGGGACTAGGTCCTCCTAATAGAAGCCAGAGGGCCCATGTTCCAAAAGCCATTTGGAAACCAGGGGCACAGCCAGTTCTGTCATGTGGACTGATGGGAACATGGATTCAGAGCTGGAAAGAAGGGCATTATCTCCACGTCTGCAGGTTATACCACATGGCCTCTGGGCATCCACAATGAAGGGTGCCATTCAGGAGGTGGCTCCCATCCAGCCCAGGCAGCTTTGTCACCCAAAGGGTACTGGGGCCAGTGAGGATGCAGGAGATGCCCCCAGGGACTCGCTGAAGTACCAGGGAAGAGTTTGAGAGAGATCAGTTCAATTCAAGAGGTCCAGCTGGTGCAATCTAGAAAACTCCCTTTTCACATATTATGAGTGTGTCATTCACTGAAGGGAAGAGTAAAGGAGATAAGCCTTCTCTGAAAGTCAGGACACAGGAGCAGAGATAGAGCAGGGATAGAGGGCAGGACAAAGTCAAATGGGGGAAGCATTAACCCCCACAGTACTTTTAAACTTATGCAGCTACAGCCAACAGTACAATAAAATGTGGTGCCTTTAAACTTGAGGGGCCAAGAGGATGTAATGAGGTAATGAGGATGTGAAGCAACAGGAACTCTCATTCATTGTCAGTGCAAGCTCTGGAAGACAGTTGTGTGGTTTCTTACAAAACTAAAGATACTCTTATCATGGGATCCAGCAATCGTTCTCCTTGGTATTTACCCAAAGGAGTTAAAAACTCATGTCCACACAGAAACCTTCATAGAGATGTTTATAGCAACTTCATTCATAATTGCTAAAACTCAGAAGCAACCCATAAGTTCTCCAGTCAGTAAATGGATAAACTGTGGTATATCCGGAAAATGGGATTGTATTCAGTGCTAAAAAAAAATATGCTCCATTAAGCCATGAAAAGACATGGAGGGTTGGGTGGGGTGTGTGCAAGGTGGGCATCAAATATATGGTGATAAAAGGAAAACTGACTCTGGGTGGTAAGCACACAATGCAATATATAGACGATGTAATGTAGAATTGTACACCTGGAACCTATGTAATTTTTACCAACCAATGTCACCCCAATAAATTAAAAATAATAAAATAAAAGACATGAAGGGGTCTTAAACACATATAACTAAGTGAAAGGAGCCAATTTGAAAAGGCTAAATACTCTGTGATTCTAACTATATGATCTTCTGGAAAATGTAAAACTACAGAGACAATGAAAAGATCCGTTTTTGCCAACTTCATGGAAAAGAAGAAATGAATAGGAAAGCACTGATGATTTTTAGGGCAATGGAAACACTCTGTATTGATACTATCATGGTAGACACATGTCATTACAAATCTGTCCAAACTCAGAGAATGTACACCACCAGGAATGACCCTATTGTAAGCTATGGACTTTAGGTGATTATGATGTGTCCCTGTTGGTTCATCTGTTATAACATATGCACCACTCTGGTGGGAGATGTCAATAATGGGGGAGGCTATACAGGTGCGAGGGGTGAGGGGTATGTAGGAAATCTCTGTACCTTCCTCTCAATTTTGCTGTTGCCCTAAAACTATTCTAAAAAATAAAGTCTTTTAAGAAAAAAGTGTAATGCTGGGAAGCCACAGCCTGGTAGGTGACCCCCTTGCCCAGCCTAACTGGGCAATGTCTAGCCCTCTCAGGAGCCAGGCCCTCCCTGACCCTGACCCAAGAGAAATATTCATATTCTACATCTGACCAACTCAGCCCACCCAGACAGATGTGTTGGCCACCACCAACATGCCTGGGGGATACTGGTTTCTCATCTTTATCAGTGTTCCCTGGCCCTTGGTTTAGGAACCGTCATTCATCATGGTCAACATGGCGACAGTTGAAATATTTTAGCAAAGTCATTTTGGTCACCCAGGATCTGCCATTACCTTCAACCTGATGCAAGTCCCTCAGGTCTGCCTTTAGTCCTGTGTTACTGACTTCTAAAACAATTACAGTGAAAAAACTTTAAAATAAATATAAGCACTTTGCACAACAATCCTGAGATATGGGTATAGATGATTATGTCCATTTATAGACAAGAAAACATGCTCAACAAAGTTTAAGCCATCTGGTCCAGGATTCACGCTTCTTGAATAGCTAACATGGATTTCTAAGCAGATTAGAATCCAAAGTGTTTCCCACTTTCCTATCTGCCTTTGAAGAAGGCAGTATCCGACACAAGGAACTGATCATGCTGTCATTGTCCATAAAGAATCCGGGGGCCCTCCTGGCTTACAGAGCGTTACCCCTTCCCAGGCTAGGCCTTAGTGGTGTGATGATCACAAAATCCTCTGACTCAACTTGTGAGCCAAAAGTCCTGCCCCTTTCTCCAGTCCAGACGTGAACCCCCAATCTGACAATCCCTCTCCCTGCATCCTGGCCTGCCCCCGACCCTACAAGCACTGTCAGAGAAGAGAATATCCATCTACCCTAATGAAAGTCCTGGCTCTGAGCCATTGTGGGTTCCAGCTTATCTCCCAACCCCCAGATCTGCCCAAGTCCAAGTCAAAAAATAACAAACACAAGGAAATAGGCTCAAATTAAAACAGGAAGCGTTCTGATTGGCCATTAGAATGTCTTGGCCCAAACCTGTAAAGGCTTCTAAGGGAGGCTGTACAACCTCAAGTGTCTAAAGTCTTCAGGAAGAAAATAAATGACACTCTTCCGGAATGGCAAGACATTCACCTGCCAAGAGGATGGGGGACTGAAGCAGGATTGAAGTCCCTTCGGAGCCTCTGGGGTGTCACTGAACCCAGAGTTTGAGTCCCTGGCATAGGGAACACGTCAGAGTTCTAGGGGTCAATATCACAGAAAAATACAATCTTGCACTTGAAGATATTTTAGGGTCATATTAAGTCTTACTGAACACATGTGTGTGCTGGGGACTTTATGTAAGTAATCTCTGAGTCTTTAGGAAAATTCTGTAGGCTAGCTAATGTTAGCCTCAACATTTAAAAGAGGAAACAGAAGCCTAGGGAGGTGACTTTGTCCAGACCACACAACTGGTAAGTGGCAGAGACATAAGGGCACCTGCTGCTGAACTTTGAAGTCCATGGTCAGTAGCATCCCAGACTCGTGCGGCATGGCAGCCCCGAGGACACGAGTTTTAAATGCCGGTTCAGCGAGTCAGATGCGGGTGCACCCTCTCCCTGCCACCATGCCGCCTTTCTGACTAACGGTCCCCATTCTGTGCTTCCGCGAATCAAGGGCAGAACTTTCAATTCTCGAGACAATGCATTTTCCCCTCAGGGTACCAGCATCCTCTCTCCTGTCTGGTTTCCTCTCTCATCTGGTTCCTGAGAGGCCAAACTTCACTGTCAACTGCCAAAAACTAGAGGACTTGGTATCGTGGCTGTTCCGCCACCCACTTTGACTCCTTGAGACATCAGGCCAGATGGGTCAGAGTTCCCAGCAGTTAGGAGGGAGGTCAGGGCCTGTGATGTTTCCCCGTGTCCACAGCAAAACAGGAAAACTAAGAATAGAGCATTCATCATAAAGCACAATGTATCCCATTTGAAGGGCAGTCTTTCATTCTGTCATTCCGTCTTTCCATCTTTCCGAGGAGTGATAATGATCATCTTTGGCAATTGACAGTGAAAAAACTTGACCTCTCGGAACCAGAAGTGCGAGCGGACGCTGGGAGCCCGAGGCTGAAAGGCGTTGTCTCTAGGATTGAAAATTGTGCCGCTGACCAGTTGTGTGACCTGGGCAAGGTCACCTCACTAGGCCTCGGTTTCCCCCCTTGAGATATGTGGCTAACATGAGCTATCCTGCAGAATTTTCTAGAGAATCAGAGATTACTGATGTCACCTCCCTGGCACATATATTTTTTAAATGCCTGTGACTTGGCAGGTGAAAGACTCAGAAACCCAATTCTCGTCTCCACTGGAAAAAATTAAACTATTCTGGTGGGTCCCGGAGCAGGTGGTGGTGGCGGCCTCTTCTGTTTCCTGTGCTCTGAGGCTGCCTTCCCATCAAAACCCGCCGTCCTCCAGCCACCTGCCCACCTGCAAAGATCGCCCTGTCCTCCTCACACGGGGCCTCCGTCTGTCCTGAGAGCAGCACAGAGGCACGGCACAGAGCCTCACAGGAGACTTCAAAACGCCAGCCCTTTGGAAGCCAGAATGTCACAAGACACACTTGATTTCCACTCTGTCTCTGAGTCACTTCCTCTTGCCATTTCCACATCAACAAAATGGGGAACGCGTGCCTGTTCTCTGCAGAGGCCGGCTGCCAGCAGCGCCTAACGAACGACCAGGCAGTGAGGGACCCTGCGGTCTCGGGCAGCCAGGCCGGCGTTTCTGGGCCAGCTGGGCCCTGTGGGCTGCATGCAGCCCCCTCTCCCCAGCCTAAGCCCTTTCAGCCCCGGTTCCCTCACCAGCCTCCTGCCTGCTCCTGGGCTACCCGGTCCATCCCTTCTCCTCCTCCCCCAACATCCCTCCCTATTACCTTGCAAAAGAAGGAACCAGAAAGGTTGTGAGTATGGCCAGCTACAATTCAACGTAATTCAAAAACACGCAGAGACTCTATCGTACGTTCAGCCCACCCCCCTCACACACAGTACCCACTCAGGATCGTTCTGTTGCCAGCACCTGCCAACCCGGAAGCCACCTGACTTGGGGCTGGCTCTCAGGGGGCAGAAAGGGAGCATTACCCCTCCTTCCCTGTTCACAGAACCCCTGTTCTCCTCACTAGTTCAAGGACACGAATCCCTGCAGCTGGGTACATTTTTCTTACCTTCTACATGACCCCTGGGCTTCCCCAACGCTTCAAAAAAATCATTCACCTCGCTTTTAATTGCTAGATCAGGAGTGATTTTGGCTGGCCTGTTTTTCTCCCTCTTTCCTTCCGTCTCACTCTCTCTTACCTCCTGCCTCCCCTCTTTCTCTCTCTCCTTCCCTGTCTCCTTCCTTCCTTTTCCTCTTCTTTCCTTCCCTTCTTTCCACCTTCCTCCTTTCTTCTGTACCTCCCTCACCCCCCCACTCCACCTTCTATGTCTCAGGAGGCATGGCTGACTCTGGACATACAAAGACAAACAGAAGTGGGAAGAGGGTCCCCAGCCACCAGAGACTCATAATCCAGGAAGAGGAAAAAGATGAAATCAAACAGTCACAGCCTGGTGTGGGCTGTCACGGGGGTCTAGACTGGGTGGCCAAGCAGCATTGAAGCGGACTTGCAGGGGGACTCAGGAAAAGGAGAGACAACGAGATGGGGAACTACATGGTGTGACCTAGGGCAGGCGCAGAGGGTGGAGAGGGCTGTTGGGAAATGAGATGGACAGCAGCAACGTGCTAAGGAATTCGAATGTCACCCTGTAAAAAAGCAGATTTTCATTAAAAAAAAACAAACTCAAAAAGCCCAACTTTGGCCACAGAAGAAAGTACAGGCATGAGCTAGGAAGCAGCAGGGGCCATTTGCACAAGGCCCTGGTACGCATTTCACAACTCCGGGTCCAGGGGAAAGGTGATTCGACTTACAACATTTGCCGATTCCCCTGGTGGAAATGCTTCCATCATGGCTGATGTCAGCTACCGATGTGACCTCACTGAAAGTGACTCGGGGAGCAATGGGTGTTGCCAGCCCGTGAGATCTGCTCCCAGCACACCACAGCTGGGACTGTGAGAGACCCCGGAGGTAGACGGTAGATTTCAGAGTCACTTGCCTCCAGCCCACCTGTGACCCTGAGAGTGCCTGGTCCCAGCAATAATGTCGCCACCCAGCACTTTAGGACAGCAAGCCACAAGGTGCACAGAGCACAGATGTTAAGATGTGCACCTCCTCTTCTGTTACTCTCCTGTCGCCTACCTTGTGATTTTCAAAACTGCACACTTTGTCATCTTTAACCCCAAACTAAGTTCTCCTTCGACCTCTTCATTTCGAATCATAATCTCGGACTTTTCCTTTTCTCCCTGCCTTCAACTTCAGCGAATCTCCTCTCTCTCTCTGTGTGCACGACAGAGTTGGCTGTTGAGCAGGAAAATGTGGTCCCATGACAAATCAATAGTTCAATTGGTTGTTTGACTGAGTTCTTCCCCTTTTTCTTGAGAGGTTAATGAGGAGGCCCAATGACTAGGAGGTGAATTCATAACTGGTCAAATAATTTCTCCCCATGGCTGCTGATTTAGTGTCCGTATGAACCTGAAGATTGCTGTTTTGATTGGCCCTTGTTCACACCTTTTCAATGGGCATTAAGGAGTTTGTGGTTATCAGACAAGAAGCACCGAGGTGAGCACAGGATTGCGAGAGATCGGGACTTTCATTGCAGACCACAAATGATCCCTGGAATTTACATAGGCTGGCAAGACATGCCAAGTGTAACAAATGCAACTAGTGAAATGGGATAAATGCAAAGTTCTTCATGCAGATTAAAACAAACGAAACCTTCTCTAGTCTGGGATGAGGAAGGTGTGGTTTAATAACGACATAGGTTTAAAAAATGGGGCTTACGCTAACTGTGAACTCACTGTTAGTCACTATGATATGCCTACCAAAAAAGTTCATGCAATGTTGGGGTTACCAGCATATCCCTAAAATAAGAACTAAGATTTCCTCCCGGGCTTTGCATAAATGTGACCATATCCATCCACTGCCAGCCTAGGGCCCTGTGGTTGGAAAGGCTGTGTTCTAGGGTAAGGACATTCCTCTGAGCCTGGGGGACCTTGTCAAGTGACACAGACCCTGACAACTAAAGGGAGAGGGGAATACTGAGAAGTGATAATGAGATTGGTGGCTTCAAATGGTTGTAGGTCTACTGTGCAATAGATGGACCCGACTCCTTCATCTAAGTCAAGGTTAAAAAAATGTGCAACAAACATACAGGTGGGAAGAGGATCCCTATGTTCACATCCCTTTCTAGAGTATTGGCATCCTTGCCATCTTGCTGATGGTTCCCAAGGCAGATGTCACTCCCATTTGGAGGATGAGGAAAAGTGACTGAGCAGCTTGCCTGGGTTCACCTATGCCATGTGGTGGAGGCAGGACCAGACTCAGATTTCCTATCTGAACCCAACACACAGCCTACAGCCCAAGTGCCATCAGTGAGCCCGCCACTCCGGGCTTTGTCTCCACACATCAAGGCTATTTCTGTGCCAAAGAGGATAGAGCAGAACTTTCCTGATGTGGCCCCAGAATTCTGCTCAGAAACTCACACAGAAGCTCATCAGTTTCAGCCATGCAACACTCAAAGGAATACCAGCCTTTTGATATATTAATATGTATAATAATGGCAATGCAGAATTTGATTGTTGTCTTTTATGATACATTTCATAAACAGAAAAAAATGAGCATAAAAAGAAAATTCAAGGAATTTTTTTTTTTTTTCCAACCAGAAAGTACAAACCCAAGTTTCACAGCACAGGTGCTGTTCCCTGATCCATTGCCCCCTGAAAACAACTAAACCGCCATCTTGAACAAGCTTCTCCACCTGCCAATCCCCAAGCTGCTACTCTTTGCAAATCCAGTATACACTACACATTTGCTTTATGTAAACAGACACCACAACCATTAAGCATGATGTTGCCCCCCATCTGTCCACGGCAGCACTCGGCTGTCATTTTAGTGCGAACTGGATACAACAGCAATTTAGATGTCCTGTCGAGCAAACAGGATGCCACCTGTGTGGGAAAACACTTGGGAAAATTAAAAATAGATGGAAAAATCCTCAGCAGTTAAAATGCTAAGGAAGACATCTTCGAGATACCAGTACAAACCTTTTAAACAAGCCAAGATAGCAAGTGAAAAATACTAAAATCTTATGTTTATGAGCTTGAAATGAAACAGGTAAAATGGCCAGTTGATTCAGAACTGGCTTGCTGACTGAAGAGCAAGCTAGTTAAATATGAAACCAGTCACATGTCTTGACGCCGTCACTGAACTTTGGGAACTGCCCCCCCACATATCTACAGGGGTGGGCCTGGACTATTTTCACAGAGATGTTCCTAGCTGCAGTGTTTATAATAGATGTGAGATAGTAAAATCAGAACAAAATGTTTGTGAGGAAGTCTAAGCAGTATCAGTAATGATAAATTTTATAATAATAAGAGCAATAGTAATAAATAAAAATATTTCTATAAAAATGTTAAATGAAAAGGAATGGAGTTAATATACTGATTATACCTATGTAAAAATGCCTCTACACTTAGAATTACACACAGTTAAAAGCGCTTAAGTTCTTTTAACATTGGTTAAATCTTTTAACATTGGTTAAATCTATGAGGACTGTCAAGAAAGTATCCAGTCATTTACTATGAAAAATAGAGACATTGATGGCTGGGTTTTTTCCAAACTGCCCCTTCATATATTTAAAAAGTGGCTTTCTCTAGGATAGTAGCCTGCTCTCTTTCTGTTGTCTTCTTCTAGCTCCTCAGACACAAAATTACTGTCTGGACTTTGCATGTAACCCAGAGAGTAGCCAATCTTCTTACCTCAAAGCTGGACTAGAGAACAAGTAAGTCTCTGAAGTTTAGATTTCTGGATTCTATCCAAAATCAGAATTGGGATGCTTAGGGTAGAAAGATATCTCAATAAAATCTGCCAAGAGAACCCTGAGACTACAGAAAGTTCTCCTTAACTCCAGACTGTCCACCAAGAGACCAGAGTGATCACACTGCCTCCGGATGGGTCTTTGCCCCCAGTGTGACCTGCTTCCTTCTCCATCTCTGAGACCCTGAGCCTGGTCCTCCTGCTTCCTCCACCCATGTGCGCCACCAAAGGACTCACTTCTGAGAGCTAGCAGTAGGCTGACCAGACATACTATTTTAAACGAAACAGAAGGCAATGGTACTGTCCCATTTCAAACAGTACATATGGTCAGCCTCGTCTCACTGGACTAAATTCAAGGTGTCAGTAGGCTGACCAGACATACCAGTTGGAACGGGAGAGTCCTGTTGTCTTCTGTCCCATTTAAAATGGAACATGTGGTCAGCCTAGCTAACAGAGCACTTCCTTGGATTGACCCTGAGTCAATACTTCACCTGCACAATGAGCCCGGTTGGTCCTAATAAGAAACCTACAATGTAGGCACTCTTATCACCCATCTCACAGATGAGGCCACTGAAGCCAAGCAAAGAGATTTCCCAAAGTCACAGAGCAAACAGAGAGCAGACCTGTGATTCAAATAGGGTCAGAGGGGCTCTAGGTATGGTCTTGACTGCCACACCCCACAATAATCTAGAACCCCTAAGACTGTCCGAGAAGGAGGCCTCTGCCCATAGACACTGACACCCCCAGAGTGACATCCTCCGGGCTCTGGATTCTCATGGGGAGAAGAGCAGACTGTTGGACCTGAATCAGCACCTCAAATAGCACTGAGTTTGGTGACTTCTTCACTCTGATTGTACGCACATATGCCCTCATAGATATTGAAGAAGATTCTCTCCTCGACCAAAGTTCAATCAGACGCCTCTAAGCCCTGTTTGACTTGACCTGAACTTCAGCTTCCAACTCTGTCTTTATAGAGTCCAGCTTCAGCAAAAATCCTGCTCAGTGGGTTTAGCCAGAATTCTACCACTTCTATAACTGATTACCTTGGTATCTGATCAAATTCCTCACACCTTCACCCCCACTCCCTAGGCAACATCTGATCGCTTTGGCCTGCTTTCAGCAAGAATCTGGTTAGGTCAATTTAGAAAAGAATTACCCTGCCCTCTCAGTAATTTTCCATCTATTCACCCCCACCTTGCTCCTTGGTTATAAATCCCCACTTTCCCTTGTTTTGTTTTCATTTCTTTCCACTATAGTCCCTTGAATAAAGTCCGCATTACTGTTCTTTAACAAGTGTCTGAGTAATTTTTTCTTAACGATATACACATAGGTATATGCACATATCTCAAGCCTTAGTCCCACCCTAATGAATGGAGACCTCTGGGGCTGGGGCCCAGCCATCTGTATTTTTAAATAACACCCAGGTGATTGTAATACAACAGGGGTAGAGAACAGCTGGTTCGGCTCTGGTCTCACTGGAGAACACTGAGTTTCAGAGAGACTGAAATGTGAGGACTCTGGGCTGGAACCCAGACCTCTCACCCCCTGGGCAGTGTTCTGCAAATACTTGGGGTACTGACAGATCTCAGTACGAGTCGTAAATGCAAGACTTTTCCGCGTGTTGAATATTTCAGAGCGCAATAGTGGTTTCTGTTTTAATTTCTTCTTTCCCAAGTCCAGTATGGGGAAATGGACAGAAAGAGGAGAAACAGGTGGTTTTAGTTATCCAGAGCTCAGAAAATCAGAAGACTTGGGGGAACTCTGGTTGTTTCCAACTCCGGCCATGGTACTTCCAAGGTAGGAAAACCCTGTGTGGTGGCAAAGCAAATTCCCCGGCTCAGAGCTCCTCTCTCTCACGCTTCTCCACCGCTACTCACTCTGGTAGGAATTTTTTTTCTCCCCTGGTTAGAAAAACAAGATATAATGCAGAGGGAAAACCCAACCCCAAATTGCCTGAGCCTGAAAGGTAGCAAAATTAGTTATGCTTTTAAAAGAATGATGGAAGAGAAAGGTCTCATGGACCCAAAGTCAGGCGTACAAACTTAGAGCCAGTTGGGAAAGAACCGACCTTTAGGGTCCCTTGTAGGTCACAATTTGAGTAAGAGGCTCCAAGAATAAAAGTTTAAGGACAGATAGCTCAACAATATGAGAGAGAGAAAAGGAATAAGAAGAAGAAGAAGGAGGAGGAGGAAGGAGAGGAAAGGAGGAGGAGAAAGAGAAGGAAGAAAGGAGAAGAAGAAAGAAGAAAGGAAGGAGGGAGAGAGAGAGAGAGAGAGAGAGAGAGAGAGAAAGAAAGATGGTATTTCTCTATAATTCATCTTTCTCACCCAGGTATAGAACATCCCTCATAAATTAATTCCTGTCTATACTAAAGGTAATTGATAAGGAGACTACTTAGGCACATGCAATTAAAGTAATATAAAGCTCCAAAGATTATATGCATATTTATTACACAAATATGCACCCATGGTTACAACTGGGCTGTATGCAGAAAATTCAAACAGTTATAGTAGAGATAATTAAGTTTTCCTTTTAAAGGGTTTGGTTTCAGTGATAAATACTTCTCAAGAATCACTTTGGCCACCTCATTTGACCCAAGCCTGAGAGTAACCAGGACCCCACCATCTACCTCCAATCCAATCCCAAGTACTTATATTCCTCAGCAGCCAAGTGGGGGTGGGGCGTGGGGGCGGGGCATCAGAATCCTGGGTTTTAGTTCCGTAAAAATCCCGTCTCCAGCTCCCCTCATGTCGGATACAAGTCTACAAGTGTCCTTGGCCCTTTCTCCCTCAGCTCTTCTTTCATTGAGGTTTCTGAAGCACACAGGAAGTCTGAGAAAACAAACAGTAAACCACTTCTCCCCAGCTTCACCACAAACAGGAGCTAGGAGCGGGAGACAGCATAGCAGAACCCAGAAAGGGCCCTGTGACAGAGGAGAGGCCACAGGAACCGTCTGCTGGTGGCCACCCCCTGCACAGAGGGAGCAAGCAGAGATGGGTGAGAGGGAGTATAGGGCTCATGGCCACATCTGGGTCTTCAAGACCCCCCTGTGGAATCCTGTTCTAGTATTCCTCTCCTTCTGTGAACTGAAACTTTTCTGGTTACCTCATGGACTCACAAAATCTATAGCATTTAAAGTCTTTTGAGTCATAACCAACTTCAGTGCCAGAAGGACACTTAGGTCCCTTGGCCAAGTCACGTCACCTGTCCAGACTGCAGTTTTCTCATCTAAAAAGTGAGGGGGTTAGGTGGGAGGAACATGTTTCCAACAAAGGCTTGAGCATGAATGTTTCAGATTGTTACAAGTGATCCCAGGGTTGCTGAAGTGGTTAAATTCTTCATTGTTTGGCTGAAAATGCTTCAGTGTTTGCAGAACACTCCCTCCCTCAAATATCTGTCTGTGGCCCTGAATTCCAGGTTAAAAGCACTGGACCAGAAGAGAGGCCTCCCCAAATGCCCTCTTTTGATAAAATTCTAGGAGCTATCACCATGAACCACAAGGACAGATCCTGCATTCTTGAGGGAGACGTGGGAGCGCTAAGAAAAGAATGTGGGGGGTGGGGAAGTAGCTAGAAAGAAGAGAAAAAGAAGGGTGTGGGATATTGATAAGGGGAAAAAGAACAACTAAGATTATTAACTCACTTGTGGTGAGAACCTGAGCTGAAGGAACTTAGACACGACCTGTTTTTTACCTCCTTTGTTTAACAAATGAGGAAACTGAGGTCAGAGATGTCAAAGTGGAAATCTTGATTGTGGGGAACAGAGCAGGACCCTTTGATGGGGGTACAACCTCAGAACAAAAGGGGCTGAGTCCTTGTCAGGAGGCCGGTCTCACCCAAACCCTCTGGTGCTGGCATCCAGGTGATCTCTGTGGACTGACTCTGTCTTCTAGAACTTTCTACACCTGCATCTACCACCTCCCTGGTCTTTACCTCCCTACTGCTCACTGGACTGTCTTCTTGGAAGAGGCTTCTTCTTGCCTGAGTCAATGTACTCACCGGCCTAGAAAGGGAGTCTACATTTTAATGGTGGCCTCAAGGAGAAACACTGTCACACATGCAGTAACAAGTGACAGTTCACCAAGCCCTTTCCCTTTCCCCTTTCTCCTTCCTCCTCTCTCTGGAGGTAGTGCTGGGCCCATTATGGGGCAGGGGACTCAGAAAGGCATAGATCATTCCTCCCCAGGACCACCTGCTGCTCATGCACATGCCAATGCCCATCTCAAGGGAAGCCCATAGATATCAGTAGCCAAGCTACACTGACACCAGTGGTGACAACTAGACATCTCTAGGGGCCACTCAGCCTCCACGCAGGGGCACTGGGAGGGCCGTCAAGCCTTTAGAACCTGCCCAGACTTGCCTGGTGAGATCCGGTCCTGCCTATAGCCCCCAGCTTTCCGGGCCTAGACGTGGGCTCTCAGAACTGCCTACGGGCTTTGAAGATCCCAAGCCCCCGGACCGCCTCCCACAGCCTTGTGGTCACCGCCGTGGTTCCTGCTGGAAGCTCAGTGCGAACTCTGGTCTCTGCTCCCCCTTGAGCTGCGGTGGCAACCACACCCCCGTTTGTCCCCACAGTACCAGCGGAGCAGACTAACCTCCCACTCGAGAGTGCTATTCTGGGCTGTCAACATCGCCATCACATCGCCATCATTTGTCAAATGCCTGATTGCACATGGCCACGTGCCAGGTGAGGAGAATAAAGAACCCAGAACATAGGCTTCCCTGCTGCTGGCTGCTGCGGCCCACGGCCCTTCTGGGAACACACAGGTCATATGGACAGAATCCTGAACCTGACAGGGATGGACATGCTGTACTCAGTGTCCACAGCTGGCCTCTTCAAGGTGGGGAGCAGAGCTGAGCACACCTCTGGGAGAGGGAGAAGAGGCCAGCTACCATGGGAGAGGCACGAGGCACGGAGGGAAGACCACGGCGCAGGAGGCAGGGTTATGGTCTTTCAATGTTGAGACTCTAACCCCCAGGACCTCCAACTGTGGCTGCATTTGGAGACAGGGCCTTTAAAGGGGTGATTAATTTAAAATGAGGCCCTTCGTGTGGTCCCGAATCCAATCTGACAGGTATCCTTACAAGAAGAGGAAGTTTGGGCACACAGGGACCCAGCTGCATGCAGAAAGAAGACCACGTGAGGACGCAGTGAAGGCAGCTGTCGTGTAGCCGAAAGGTGGCCTCAGAAGGAACCACTCTGCGGACACCTTGATCTTGGACTTCCAGATTCCAGACTGTGAGGAGCAAATGTCTGCTGTTGAAGCCTCCCAGTTTATGCTGTCTTGTTGTGGTGACCTGAGCCGACTGACAGAGGCTGGAGAGCAGGGTTCAGGCTCCCACCCCCTCCCTCCCTAGTAGCGGTGACCTTTAGAAGCCATTGCAGCCCTCTAGTGCCTCCCCCATGGTGTCTGCAGTGAGATGCTAATGATTTACCCACAGAAACTGGCCCAGATGATCAGAACACTGTAGGGTTTAGCATCTGTTGGAAGAGACCTTTGAGATCAGTATGGTAGTTTCTAAACCCTGAATGCTCTTTAGGGGCAGACTGTTAACAAATATAGACAGCTTACTCTATACAGTGGTCAGCAAAATGCAGCTCTTTGACTCCTTGACGTCGGGTCAGAATGGGCAGGTGGGGCGAAGGCATAGGAATATTTATTTTAACAGGGGGAGGATGATACACAACAGGTTGGGAATGACTGGATCACTGTTGATAAGGCCGATGCCAGGGAGGGAGGGAAATGAGCTGCCCAAGCGAGACACAGAGTTCAGGGCAAAGCTGGGGCCTGTGTGAGGTCTTCTCTCCCCAGGCAACATCCAGCTCTAAGACCCAGTTCTGAGGCTTCTTTGTGTGTCAAGAGCAGAGGAAGGGGAGTCAGGAGAGCTGATCTGGGAGGGACTGCACTTTTGATACCACCCTCAGCCCCCACCCCCACACCCCCATCTTCCTACTGCCCCGAAACCCCAGAGCCTGCAGGTAGAGGCATTTCCTAGGCTATGTCATCCCATCGCGGAGAGAGAAGGCAAATTTTTAAAAAAGATTTATTTCATTGTTTTTGACAGAGAGAGACAGAGAGAGACAGAGAGAGAAAGAGAAGGGGGAGGGCCCAGAGCAGTCTCCATAGTTGCATGTCATCAGTTTTCACCATAGTTTCATTTCACACAAGTTGGCAGGGGCTGCACAGGGCAGGAACCAGGCCTGGGGCCTTCTGCATGGGAAGGTATGCCCTGGCAAGAACTGAACTGGGGGCCTCCCACATGGGAAGCACACCCCAGTTCAGCATATGATTCTGCACGGGCCAGGACTCAATCCTCGGACCCCAGGATTGCAAACCAAGCTCTTAACCTGCAGGTTGATTACATTAGACCACTTTCATCACAGAAAGGCAGCATTTTGTTTTTACTGAAATAAACACTTAACTTTGGTTAGGCCGGGGTTCACCTTCATGCATGCAATACTTCTGCCAAAACTACCATCTGTGGCCTTATAGAATGCCTTATCCACCACCATGGTATGTTATACAACATTGCTTCTGACCTAAGAACTCACTTCACTGTAAAAGAAGTGCATCAGTGTGCGTGTGCATTTGGAATTAACTATTTGTACTGTGTTCCTCACTCTTCTGGAGCAGCTGGCTCAATGATAAGATGGAGTAGCCCTTTAAAGACTGTTACAGTGCCAGCCAAGTAGCAATGCCTTGCAGGGCTGGAGCAAGTTTCTCTAGAAAGCTGTCTATGTTCTGAATCAGTGTCCACTATATGTAGTTTCTCCAATAGCCAGGATTCACAGTCAATAAATCAAGGGGTACAAATGGAAGTAGCACCACTCACTGTTACTTTAGTGACCCACTAGCAAAATGTTTGCTTCCTGTTATTGTGACTTTAGGCTCTGCTGACCTAGAGAATTTAGTTTCAGAGGAGAGAATGCTTCCACTTGGAATCACAACAATGATTCCATTGAACTGAAAGTTAAAACCATGAAACAGCCACTTTGGGCTCTTCATGTCTCTGAATCAACAGGCAAAGAAGGTAATTACGGTGTTGGCTTCAGAGATCCATACTGGATGCTAATGGGAAACAGGCACTGCTACTCTACAGTGGAGGTAATGAAGAATATGTCTGGAATACAGGAGATTAGGGTGTCTCTTATTATTACCATGCCCTGTGATTAAGGTAAACAGAAAACTACAACAATCTAACCCAGGCAGAAAGAATAATGGCCCAGACCCTTCAGAAATAAAAATTTGGGTTACCCCTACAAGTAAAGAACAACCATCAGTTGAGATCACTGTTTAAGGCAAAGGGAATCACAGAATGGATAGTAGAAGAAGGTAGTTAAAAATACCAGCTAGAACCCTGGGAGCAGTTACAGAAATGCAAACTGTAATTGGCAAGAGTATTTCCTCTTATTTTGCTGTGAATACTTCTGTGTGTGTATGTGCACATATATAGCTTTCTTTCCTCTCTTATTCCTTTATCATGTAAGAAGATATATTGATTTTATATCATAGTGTATTTAAGTATTAGTTTCACAACACACTATTTAAGTTATAAAATATTAAGGAAAAAAGTAAACATTGCTCAAGAACTTTACCTCTTCTTCTGGGGAAAGGGTTAGTACATTTTTGCTTGTATTCAGGATAGTTTTATCATGTTAGGCAGAACTATAACCTTTCTATTGTTGTCTTTATTGAAAATTAACTATGGTTTTAGGAGGTGTGTATGTGTGCCAAGTTAACGAGGAAATTTGTAATGATTAATTTAAAATTTCTTTTTTTATTGTTTTTAACACAGAGAGAGATACAGAGAGACATAGAGAGAAGGGTAGGGCCCAGACGTACAGTTGTACATTATTAGTTTTCTGATGTAGTTTCACTCCACTGGTGGGTACGGGGCTGTGAAGGGCAAGAACTGGGCGGGGGCCTCCCGAATGGGAGGCACGCCCCTGCTGGGGGCCTCCTACATGGGAAGCACGCCTGGGGTGGGAGCCAAACCCGGGGGCCTCTCGTATGGGAAGCTCACCCCAGGGAGAACCGAACTGGGCCACATTCCACTTCAGCATATGGGCCTGCATGGGCCAGGGGCCGGGATTCGATCTTTCAACCCCAGGGCTACAAGACCAGCGCTCAACCTGCTGAGCCATCCTGGCATCCCCTGTAATGATTAATTTTATGTGTCAACTTAACTGAACTTAAGAATCCCAGATTAAATATGTCTGTGTATGTGTGTGAGGATAATCCAGATGAAATTAGCATTCGAATCTAATTTGACTCAATAAAGTAGGTTGCTTTCCTTATTGTGGGTGGGCATCATTCAATCCTTTGAGGGTGCGAACAGAACAAAAGAGAAAAAAAATTGCCTCGTTTCTTGAGCTGATACATCTGATGTCATCACCTACTTTACCTCCATAATCATGTGAACCAATTCCTCGTAATAAATGTGTGTGTGTGTGTGTGTGTGTGTTCTATTGGTTGGCTCTATTCCTCTGAATAACCCTACTACACTTTTTCCCTACGACTAGGAACAAGGAAGAGGGACATATGTTCTCACCAATCTTATTAAATATGGTGGTGGAAGATCTGGCAGTTAAAAAGGGCAGGAAAATACACACAGATCAGAAAGAAAGCAGAGGGGATGGGGATCTTTATGCTTACAGATGACATGATTACATATGTAGAAAATTTCAAAAAAAAACCAACAAAAACTCTCCTTTAGTTGAAAAGTGATACCAGCTTATCACAAGATGCAACAGAATACAAAAATCAATTGTATTAATAGATTCTAGCAATAAATATGTAAACAAAAAATTCAAAATAAAATATCCTTTACAATCACTCAAAAAATGAAATACTTAGGTATAAATCTAATGAAAGCTATGTATGATACTTATGAAAAATATTAAAGTGCTGATAAAAAAAAATCAGATCTGTGTACATGGAGAGAGACATACCATGTTCATGAACTTAAAATCTCGAAGAATAAATACATTGCTTACCCAAAACTGATATACAGATTTAGAACAATTCTATTAAAATCTAAGTATGATTCTTATAGATACAAATAAGATTTTTCTATATAGTTAAATACAAAGACAAAGAAACTAGAATAGTCAAATCAATTTGAAAAAATAAAACAAAGTGGGAAAAATCAGTCTATCTGACTTCAAGACGAATTATATAGTGGCAGTAATCAAGGTTATGTGACAGAGGTATAGAACTATCGATCAATAGAATAAAATAGAGTCAGAAATAGATGCACAAAATATGGCTAATTTATTTTTGACAAAGATGCAAAATCAAGTCAATGGAGAAAAGAAAGGCTTCAACAAATGGCTCTGAAGCAATTGGACATTCACAGGCAAAAAGCATCCCTTGACCTTAACTCTCATTTTGTAGAAAAATTAACACTAAGTGAATCACAGACATAAATGTAAAACTTGGAGCTATAATGGCTTTCAGAAAAAAAACCCAGAAACAAGTATTTTCTGAATTTCTAGCTAGAAAAAGAATTCTTAGACTTGACACCAAAAGTATAATCCATAAAAGGATAACTTGATAAATTTGACTTCAGCAAAAAGAAAACATTTGCTCTTTGAAAGGCCCTATTAGGAAGATAAAAAACAAGTTATAGACTGGAAGAATGCATTTGGAAACCACATATGTGACAAAAGACTAATCTCTAAAGAACTCTCAAAAATTAACAGCAAAACTACCCACATACACAAACAATATAATTAGAAAATGAACAAAAGGCATGCACAGACATTTCACAGAAGATATATGCATGGCAAAGTAGAACATAAAACATTTTAAATATAATTAGTCATTAAGAAAATATAAATTAAAACCATAATGAGATATTAGTATATACCTATCTGAATGGCAAAAATAAAAACAGTGACAATGTAAAATGTTGACAAGTATGTCAACAAGAGGAAGTGGATCACTCATATATTGCTCGTAGGAATGTAAAATTGTGCAGCTACTTTAAAAAATAAAATTAAAGTTCTTTAAAAGCTAAATAACCGTGTTCTAAGTGGGTGTCACAGTGGCTGGCGTCGAGTTGGCAGGAGTTGCCTACAGAACTGGGGGAAGTCATTAAAGCAGAAGAAGAAGTGGCTCAACCAAGAAGTGGCTCAGCCCAGACGGTTGGAAGTTGTGGGAATTAACAGAGGCCCCTTGCAGGTTAGAGTGTCACAGGAGTTGGCTCCTGGTCCTGTTTCAGGGGAGACCTCTGCGTTGCTAAACAACTGCTCGCTGGAGTCATAGCATCCTGAGGGTTCTGATTTAGATTATTAGTCTGGCGAAGGCTGTGGTTGGAGGACATTTTGCAAGGTTGTCCGAAGATGCTGGATGCTTTTCTCTGAGCAGACCAGGTGGTTTAACCCACAGCGATATCGTCCTGATTTCAGGGCCTCGGCTCTGGCTCGGGCCAGTCCCTGGGTCAAGTGGGCAGCAGACTGGCTTCTCTCACTGGACCGATTTCAAACTTTTCAAAGAATATGTGGATGGAGGACTTGGAGAGAGTGGTAGTAGAAGTACTTAATTTTAGAAGAACAGAGATTGAAGCCATTCATGTAGTCTTACGATCAGAGAACGAGAGACTTCAAAAACTCTGTACTGATCTAGAAGAAAAATGTGATGCTTCAGAGCTTCAAAGAAAGCAGTAATCTACAATTGATCAAAATGAACTGCCACGGAAAAAGGTAGAAATCAGCCATCTTAAAGCAAGCCAGAATGAGTTATAGGAGCAGTTGCTGATGCTGCAGTCAGCTGCTGTCTGGGTCCATTCGGGAGCAGGTGCTGTGCCAGCAACCACTGCATCATCTCCACTTAGTTATGGTGTCAGTTGTCACACTTCAGCTTCCCACGGTGATGACATGGACTTTGATGTCATAATTTTTTCACAAGAAATACACAGATTGTCAAATGAAGTTTCAAGGCTGGAGTCTGCAGTTGGCCATTGGAGACATATTGCTGAGACTTCTAAAGCACAAGGATCAAATTGCTCTGGTCAAAGTGAAATCTGCAAACTGCAACATATCATGAAGGAACTTAAGCAGAACCGAAGTCAGGAAATTGGGGATCATCAATACAAAGTGTCAGCATTACAATATGCACAGCAACAGAAATTGACAGAAATAATTCGTCGGCATTGAAAAGAATTCAGTGACTGTGAGGAACAAACTGAAGAACTAGAAAACCTGCTACAACAAGATGGCTCAGGGTTGCAATAACTGATACTCTGAAATCCATGAGATGCAAAAAATTAAAAGTTCTACAAACTGAAAAAGTAGAATCTACAAACAAAATTGAAGAACTTGAGGATAAAATAAAAGACGTAAGTAAAAAGTTATCTTCTGCAGAAAATCACATCTTTTGGGGAAGGAACTTGAATGACTCAATGTGGAAAACAAACAATTAATTAAAGAATGTGAAAGCTTGAAACGGAAATGTAGTAAATTGCAGTCTTATGCTATTAAGCGAAGTCATACTATGACAGAAACTACATCAGGAGAAGAAGTGTTCAGACAGCAGTAACAAGCACTGTCTAAGGCTGAAAATGAAATAAGAGACTGAGTAATTTAAACCAGGATAACAGTCTCAATGAAGACTATCTAAAACGTAAAAATCATGTCCAAGGTTTAGAGCAGGGGTTCCCAACCTTTTTATACCCTAGGGCGCATTCTAAAATATCAGTAGGGCGGCAGGCACCAGCTATTTCTAAGGATATTTATTATTGAACAAGAATAAAAAATAATAAACAAAAATAATTTTAAAATAATAAATTTTTTGTACAAATTATATACACACAAAGAAACATATATACAAAACGTAATACAAAGTAAATAAAAAACACACATATAATAAAATCATTTAAAAAAACATAAAAGAAAACATAAAAAACACCAATCTGTCAGTGTGATCTTTGGCATTGCATTTCATTGGCCAGTGCCTCGTAATTAGGAGAGAATGACGACAACCCTGTTAGCAAACAATTATTAAGACGCTCATCGGTAAGTCGAGATCTATATCATGATTTTATTAAATTCATGTTTGAAAACAAAGATTCGCATAAATACGTTGACCCGAAAAATGATTTGATTTTATATGCCGCTTTTTTAAAAAATGGGAACCTTTCTTTGTCGACTATGTTCCATAAGTCCTCTGATATTAAGGATTTTAGCACAATATCATTCTTAAGGTTCAAAATTTCTAACTCTAGTTCTTCTGCTTTCCCCTGAACAAGGTCTGCAATACATGCGGCTAGTTCTATTCCATTTATTTGGCAAGTAAAAGGATTGATACAGAAGGAGACAATTGGCTCGATATTTGTAAACTGCAGAAATCTCTCGTCAAACTGTTTTTGAAGCACTTGCAGGGTCTCAATAAATAATGACACGTTTAATTCATTGTTACCTAGCATTTTCCTCATATATGGGAAGTGCACGAGAGACTTGATACGCAGATGTGATATCAACAAAGTCAATTTCGCTTTAAATGCGTTTACAGAGCTTATCATTTCAGCTATATTTTTGTCTTTTCCCTGCAACTCCAAATGGAAAGAATCTAATTTTTCCATGGTGTCAGCAAGAAAACCCAAATCCACCAGCCAGCAAGAGTCTGTTAGTTCATCATCATTTTCATTTTTATCATGTACAAATGTTTTTATTTCTTCAATTAAGTTCACAAATCTTGTAAGCACTTTACCTTTACTGAGCCAATGTACTTCAGTATGCAGGATGAGATCGTGTTCTTTATCTTCAGTATCTTCTAACAGGGCCTTTTTGGTGTTGCAATGGAGCTGCTCGAATAGAGTTGATTATCTTTGTGACTATTTTCATAACATGTTCAAAGGGCAGTATTTTACAACACAAAGCTTCCTGATGGATACTACAGTGGTAGGACATCAAGTTTGAAAATGATTCATCTTTCCTGCAAAGGGCAAT